>JABUQX010008212.1:0-10000 GCA_015478945.1 Trachelipus rathkii
CAAAGAGAGAGATCCTACACCTAGATTCGCACCCAGTCCTTCACCTAAGCCTACACCTACACCATAGACTCCACAGCCTTCAACGCTGCGTACACCTAACAACCTAGACTCCAAACCAGCTTCACCTGAGCGTACACTCTACAACTAAATCACACACTCGATATTTTGATGCCTCAGCTTTTGATGCTGCCTCAACTTTGATGGCTCAACTTTATTGGCTCAACTTTGATGACGTCATCTTTGTTGGCATCTATATTGATGATTTCAGCTTTGATGACTCAGATTTATTGATGGTTCACTTTGATGGTTCCCCAATCACCGTAAGGAGTATCTAGGGATGTTCTATTAGTGTTCTACTGAGTATTAGATAGTGCAGGGTGAGTCCTAAGTGAGTGCCAATGATGCCAACATAGTGCAACGTGAGTGCACATAGTGCCACTAGTGCACTTTTTTTTCAGCCTTTTCTAGCCTCCCTGGCCTAGAATAGCCTAATATGGGTGTCTACCCCTAGGTTATAAAGTATGAGGAAATCGATTGGTTTATATTACAAGTTGCTAGGATGCTTCCTTCTAATGAGTTATATTTTTCTAACACAACTATTATGGCACGACAGAATATTATCTAAAGAGTTACACATTTGAGACAGTGACCGCAAACGTTTCAGAGTCCGCGTCGTCCGCAGGTGAGCCCCATCGCGAAACCGCCGCGTGGCGCCACGCAGGAGCAATTTACCGGCCGCGTGTGCGCCCGCAAGGCGCAAAATATTTCCACGCGTAGTCGCGCGCGTGCGCCCGCAGGCGCAATTTTCCCGCGCAAACGAAAAATATGATATCAATGTAAACTATTCAAAGAATTTTTTTTCAAATATACTATGAGTCATTCATTTTTCTACTACAATTGTACACCCGAAATTTTATTAAAACATATACTTTACATAGCTTAAAGCAGTAAATCAGTAAATCAATAAGGCATGCTACCTAACACCAAAGGAATTAGTATGCTTTTGTTTTACTGTTTTACTGCTTTAACTCATATGTTTACTGTTTTTCTGCTTTAACTCATGTTTTACTGATTTAACCACATATTTTTTAACATTACATACCTTAAAACAGTAAACAATAAATCAATAGAGGTGTTACCTAACACCAAAGGGATTTAGTATGCTTTTGTTTTTACTGTTTTACTTGCTTTAACTCATATGTTTTACTGCTTTAACTCATATGTTTTACTGCTTTACTGTTTTAACTCATATGCTTTACTGCTTTAACTCATATATTTATTAACATTATGTTTTCTTTTATATTTTTTATTTTTTTTAATACTTTTTATTTTATTATTTTTTTTATATTTTTTATTATTTTATTATTATTATATAAAATTGTAATGTAAGAAAAACACACGCAGTGTATGATATATAACATTTTAATAAATTTGTACGAAATTTTATTAAAAATAACACTTTTATATACACTAGCTTAAGGTTAGTAAAAAACAACTTTTTCATTTTAAAGCATTTATTACATAATTAGAAACTATGAAATCATTGACATACAAATTTTTAGCATCAAATATATTTACAAGTTTATTAAAACATACATTATTTAAAAAGCATATAATGAAATAAATACAATAGACGCCACATAAATTAGAATATAAGGGTTGAACAGGGTAAGACATAGTTTTTACACAACTTACATTATTATATTTTAAAAATAAGGTGATATAATGATTATTCAATATAAATTTTAAGTTCAAAGAATCAATTATGTGAACAGCATCGTTTTTTGCTCTATAAACGGAAATCCAATGTCCTGTTGAGGTGATGTGACGAGGCAATGTATTGAATATGAAGCAGGTATCCTTTTCCAACTTTACAGAGTTTATTTCGTTAATAGCGAACACTCCTAAAAAGCGAGTTTCATTTTTAAACACCGATTTTATTTCCTCTTCATTCATCTTTAATAATTCAAAAGTACGTTGCGTACTCTGTCAATTTCAATGAGTTGAGGATGCTCAAGATAGACCACTACAGTGATGGGTGTTTGTAGACTTGATCCAAAAGAGAGACTTAGTCCTAAGGTACCCTTTCTCAAAATGTTTAAATGATAGGCATTGAAAGGTCAGCTGTGAGATCATAGGCATATAAATTACTATTCTTGGCGTATTCTTCAAGATTTAAGCCTGTCCCACTATCATTACATGATACAGTATTGGCTAATTCAAGTCGTAAAAGAGGAACGAGTATCAGAGAGATAGGTCTCCGTTGTATAACATTTCATAATCACGTCCGTGAGGAAGTCCATTCACATGTAAACTGATACCTCTAAGCCCGAAAGGTGTGAATTTATAGGGTGATTTTTTATAATTCCCAGAGTAGGCGTCATGTTCCACAATCCCTATTATTACTTTCTGTGGTAAATTTCCGTTCACAATGTTAGGGATATTGATACTCGATAATCCTTGAGTGAAATTAAATATCTTGGTTTCAACTCTCTTAATAGGGTACTTTGCTGTAGTATTCAAAAGCGAATTTTCAATTTCCAAATGACGCTGTGGTGATAATTTCACTTTTCTGACATAGAGATAAGCCTCCAACAGTTTGAAAACAGGTTCTGGACATACAGCTGTAGCAGTAGGTTTACTTTTTATTTTAAGAGCAAATTTAGGATTTGAACGTGATAAAATGATTCTAGTATCTACAGATGGTAGAATGAGTCTTTCTTGAGAGAAGATATCGCCATTTAATCGACCGTAAAATTCATAAGTATTATTTATGACTTTAGCTGCTTTATCTATATGTGCAGCTTCATCTTTGAAACTATAAAAACCACATGATTGGAGATGAGACTGTTTAGCGTCGTCTGAATAATTTAACAAATGCTCTATATAGCTTCTATAAGGATAATTAGCCGCTGACGCACCTAGTGAAGTTCCGTTAAGATAGACTTCAACCTGGGTGAAACATGTATACAGGAAATTTGATTCTGTATATACTATATGGTCATCACCCGAAGGAAGATCTGTACCATCAGGTTTTGTGAATTTCGTTTTTACATATAAAAACACATTAGAAGGGTCTAGGTATTGATCAGAAGTACCTGGAATATTGAACTCTAGAGGAACATCTGTATTGGTAATTGAATGCAGAGGATTAATACTGATAAAGTTGGAATCGCTAACGCTAATCTGTGTAGGGTTCATGGAGAAGAGATCCAATTCACTCTTACAACAATCAGGACTAGAAGGATGAAGGAAATGCATCTTGCATGTGCGAGTTCTGGCCGTATAATGAACATTTTCATGAAAAACATTACTTATATACACAGCTCGTATAAAAGTTATCAGTTAGTAATTAAATAGCAAATACATCAATACATTTTTTCTTTAGAGGTTTTTTCCGCTTAGGGTTTTTCTTTATGACAATCTTCTTTGTGCCGTTCCCCTGACCTAACATTTTACGTCTTATTTTACGCTTAACATCATCCAACATCTCATCTGAAACATCGGCGATACGTCTTTTTAGTGCTGTACGAGGATTATTTCCTGCAGCAATATCTTGAATAGTATGCACACCTGTTCTTATAGCTTTTTTACCTATATATTCCCCACCTCTCCTGAGTAGAGGCCTTGCACTTCTCCATAGCTTGGCAAAAAATCTACCAAGGCCATACCCCCTCTGCATTTTTGATCCTCTGAAATACCCTTTCTTCGTCATTATTAGCAGGAGTGTCTTCTTATACATATCTTTACACTGTGAGAGTATGTTAATGAATGAAAAAATATATCTGACTACACCTCTTATATATTCCATTATGCTGTAATTACTGCATCTGTTTCTTTCTAATATGAACTTTGCATAACAATGCGCCGTATGTAAAGGGAAAAGGATTTCCTTCTACATCTTTTATATGCACGCGTACAGAGTCAAAATTTGATCTATTCAGAGGTAGATAATGAACATTAGGGAATGTTATAACTTTACTCTCTTTGGAAAAATATACTACTCTTAATAAAGGAGCTTTAGTATTACCTACATATTGATGATCAATTATATTTGTATATACATAAGCCATACCTGGATGATTGAGCATCTCGGATGGGGTGCATGTATAATGCAGTACTCGATCTGCTTCATCTTTTTGTTCATGTGGAGTCATGCGGTTATTCTCCACAGATAGTATAACCCTCTTCAACATAGTAGGGATATCATGAAGTATATCCAACTCAGCATCACGTCTACGAATATGTTTACGCTGCCATGGTGATCGTTCGAGAAAAAACATGTCACGGTCTCGTAGGTTTACACTTACTTTTGAGCTTAAAGATATTATTACTTTATCTTCATAGGTACGCATTTCAGTTTTGTATACCAGATCCTTACACATAATACTCATATCAAAGAGAACGTTTAAATGACTAAAAATAGCAGGCACCGAATTAAAATATGACCGTCGCAAAGTAAATTCTTCAAAGAAGTATTCTTTTGTAGCAAATGTTGTCGTATTCAGCTTTTTGGCAATTGTAGTCCTTTTCAGATAACGAGTATCTTCCACTTGTAATATAGTTTCAACACATTCTACACTTCTGTACACCCCCATCCAGAATAGATTGTGAGGTAAATTTTCTATGTCCGTATTTAATATCATTTCACATAATCCTACTTCGTATTCCTCTCTTTTAAGCTGTAAAGGATTCATTAACACAGTTGTAAAATCCGAGAGTTTATTATCAGGATGTAAATCCAAGGAGGCTGAAGACGGCAGAGTTAAATAAAAGTGATCTACACTCTCCATGATTATAATGACAACTGATTAATGATTCTTAACTTCACTTGCTTTTATATAAGTATTAAACTTAGCAGGATATCCCCTCCATTTCACAAGTAACTGCTTATTTTTTCCTTTACCTCTCGTAGCTAATATCTTTTCAATTTTATATTCGTGAGTTACAGGGTTGAACCTTACTTTTTGTATTTCTTGTTTATAAAATCCTCCTTTTATCTTTTCACCATCTAAATCTTCCAGGTAATATAACTTTAAACTATCACGACGGAGTGGACGGATATTGTGAACTTTAAAAACTTCCGTAGTCCATCCGGCTTCATACCCCTTTCTGAATCTTTCTTCTGTTCGAGATACTCTTACATAATCGTTTACCTTTATTCCTGAATTATCTTTAATTTTTCTTACTTTTTTATCCTGTTGTATATCAGGTTTATCCAGCTTTAACATTTCTAAAGGTGTTGTCTTTATAGTTCTATGGTAAGATCTGTTATAAGAATAAGCTAGATCGTCCAGTATATCAATATATTTAAAAGTATTCATTTTAGTAAAGTACCTATGCATGCGTTCTTTAATAGTACGCTGGACTCTTTCAACTATTGCCGCTTTGTTTACGGAAAATGTATTGTAATAGCTTATACCATACTCCCAAGTCAGCTCCTGAAACTCTCGACCCTTGAATTCCATTCCTGAATCTGTCCAGAATGATTTAGGTGTTCTCCTCTCATCCTCTATAATTTCAAGTACTGCACTGGCTACTGTAGCTGATCTTTTATCATTTTTTTTTTTTTAAGGGCTCAACCACAAGTATCGAGAATATACGTCAATTGTAAAAAGTATGTATTGAAATCCTTCATTATAAGAACTATATTTAATCATTTCGGATAAATCTAATTGCCATACACTGTCGAGCTGTGGAGATATGGTTTTCCGTGTAGGAAATTTTTTTCTTACAAGTTTATGTAGAGTAAATGCCTCTTCGCCCTCTAAATATGCTTTTAACTCTTTTTTCTCAATATTAGGATACCTTAAAGCAAACCTAGTGAAACCCCCAAAACTATTTGGTTCCCTCAGATTGAAGTAATACTTATCAACTACCTCCTTTGCCTCCATGTTGGCTACTGACCCACATGTAGATATATATATATATATATATATATATATATATATATATATATATATATATATATAATATATATATATATATATATATATTATATAATAGATATATATATTTGACTCCAAGAATGTGATATAAGGACCAGGGTTAAAGAAAAAGGTATAAATACATTATTTAGATTTATACAAGGATTACAACTAAATAAATATATGATAATACATAATTACGATTTAATCCAAATAGGTTTATTATAAGTTTTTCTTATTCGGCCTCTGGTAACACGTTTAAATTTATCTGAAGCGTAAGAAGTACCAGAGGGACTTGAATCAGGTCTTGGCATCTTTGGGATATTATCCAAATCTGCTAATCGTTGTGTATTTAAGATTAAAGTTCTGGGAAAATTAATAGTCTGAAGTTCTTGTTTGATCTCATTCCAACCTTTTACAGGGCCTTTCTTCCAGTTACGCGAGAGATCAGCTATCAAATCCACAATATTTGATCCTTTAACTATTTCATCATCAATTACGATCTGCCCTGCTTCATTCAAAGATAATTGTTCTTTTAAAATATTATATAAAGCTATTCCTGATTTACGTACTCTAATAGGTAAGCTCTCCTCTAGGATATTTTTAAATTTATCTTCATTTTTCACTTCAAGTTTTACTTCATTAGGTATATCTACATCATCGGGTAGCGGTTTACGTAATGGTGGATGTAGATGCAAGTCTTTAAGATCTATCAATTTTTGTATGGCATCTTGGTATAAGATGCGTTTCTCATGGATGTTAATGTCTGAATTTAATATCCTGTACACTTCTTTCTCGTAATTGGTTATCTGTTCAACTTTAGGATCATATAAGCTGGGAGGTAGAGGCTGCTGAAAAGATAATGATCCGTTCACAATATAAGGATTCTGTTGGTGCAACTGTTGTTGTTGAAGTGAAAGAGGCTGTAATGCCAATGCATTGTGGGGTAATATCTGCATATATTGGGGTTGTGAATGATGAAGCTGTGACTGTGGATTTTGCACAGTGCGTGGTAATAACTGTTCATATAGAGGTTGTGAATGCTGTACAGATGCTGTATTATTATACTTCATTTTCTCATACTCATTATATGGAAGTACAGCAACCTTCTTCATCATGGGGACAGCCACTTAGTTATCAGTGGAGCTATAACGGAGAAGAGTAATGGTAGGAATACCCCTCCTCCTCGCTGTAGTAACTTCTTTTTATTTTTCAGATTTTTAATGTTGAGGGAGAGTTTTTTAATGATGTTTCTATAACGACGTAGCTTTACCTTCTGAGGCCTGTTTAAAGGAACATTTCCTTTTATAAGATTTAAACAGACTTCACATACACACTGGATGAATTTCTCATCCTCACTAATTAGTTTACGTTTTTCAGATGGTTTCAGCTTTTTAAATTTTTTTATAAGAGGTAAATACTTTGCAACTAGAGCACTCATTATTCAGGTATGTATACAGTTTCTATCTCATAGGGCAGAATGTTAGTACGGAGCAACACTCTGTGCGTGTTTTTGGGGTGAAGTTCACACATCAAATAACCGTGTGGGATCGAAGTAACCTCTTTATATACTTTTAAGAACTCTTTCCTTTGAAGGGGAAACATTTGAGTTGCCAATACATTAATTTGACTCATGTCTCTTCTCTGGCCAAACAGCAGTAAATACTGTGTGTTTAAAGAAACACTTCGCATATGCTTGCTTTGATGAAAAATATTCTGTGTTATGAAAAACACAGAGATATTTAGATGGTGAGAATAAACTGTGAACGCTTCTGCTATTTCCAAATTCAATTTGTGCATTAAATCATCTAATACAATAATTTTATGTCCATGTATATTATCCAATGATCTAATATCGTATATGCCTTCATGAAATTGAATCACATCTTTATATTCTTTAAATTTTTCCTGATAAACATTATAACACCATATTATTTTTACAGGGGGATGCTCAAAAATCTCCATTTCCTTTAAAATATTTAATAAATAGAAATGGTTTATTTTTCCCGCAGCCTGTAGGACCAGCCACAAGACATGTAGCCGGACTTCGGAACGTAAATTTCTCCACATCCATACTCGTTAAGTGAATAATGAATAATGAGATTAATTAAAGCTGTAAAGCAGTAAAGTATATGTTTTTAATAAAAAATTTCGTTACAATTTTTTAAAAATAAAATGTTTATATATCAGACACTGCGTGTGTTTTTCTTACATTACAATTTTAAATAATAATAAAATAATAATAAAATAATAATAAATAAAAAGTATTAAAACAAAATAAAAATAATAAAAGAAAACATAATGTAATAAATAATATGAAAAGCGCATTAAATAAATATATGAGTTAAAAACAGTAAAGCAATAAACATATGAGTTAAAGCAGTAAACATATGAGTTAAGGCAGTAAAACAGTAAAACAAAAAGCATACTAATCCCTTTGGTGTTAGGTAACACCTCTATTGAGTTTAACTGATTTACTGCTTTAGGTATGTAATGTTAATAAATATATGAGTTAAAGCAGTAAAACATATGAGTTAAAGCAGTAAAACAGTAAAACATATGAGTTAAGCAGTAAAACATATGAAAAGCATACTAATCCCTTGGGTGTTAGGTAACACCTCTATTGATTTACTGATTACTGCTTTAAGTATGTAAAGTATAATGTTTTTTAAGAAAATTTCGTACAATTGTAGTAAATTAAAACTCAAAGTATATTTGAAAAGAAATTCTTTGAATAGTTTTACATTGATATCATATTTTTCGTTTGCGCGGGAATATTGCGCCTGCGCACGCGGCGGCGGCTACGCGGAAATATTGCGCCTTCGGGCGCACGCGACGCGGAAATACTGCGCCTGCGGGCGCACGCGTTTCGCGATGGGGGTTCACCTGCGGACGCGGACTCTGAAACGTTTGCGGTCACTGTCTCAAATGTGTAACTCTTTAGATATATATTCTTGTCGTGCTATAAGTGTTAGAAAATACTAACTCATAGTAGGACAGCATCCTAGCAACTTGTAATAAAATTCACCAATCGATTCCTCATACCTTATAAACTAGGGGTAGACACCCATAATAGGGCTATTCCAGGCTCAGGGGAGGCTAGAAAAGGCTTGAAAAAAAGTGGCACTTCAGGTGGCACTATTGGGCACTCCTTGCACTATGTGGCACTTCAACTTGGCATCATTGGCATCTCATTGGCACTCACCCTGCACTCAATCTTTACTCCATAAGAACAACTAATAGCAACATCCCTAGATACTCCTTACGGTGATTGGGAACCATCAATCTGAACCATCAATAAAATCTGAGTCATCAAGTGCTGAATCATCATATAGATGCCAACAACAGATGACGGTTCATCAAAGTTGACCCATAAAAGTTGAGGCATCAAAGCTGAGGCATCAAAATATCGAGTGTGTAGATGTAGTTGTAGGTGTAGGTGTACGCTAGGTGAAGGCTGGGTGGAGTCTAGGTGTAGTGTAGGCTAGGTGTAGGTGTACGCTAGGTGAAGGCTGGGTGGAGTCTAGGCTCAGGGGAGGCTAGAAAAAGGCTTGAAAAAAGTGGCACTCAGATGGCACTATGTGGCACTCACTTTGGCAAGCTATGTGGCACTCATTGGGCACTCACTTTTGGCATTCTCACCACTGCACTTCATCTAATGATCATAGAACACTAATAGAACATCCTTACGGTGATTACGGTGATTGGAAACCATCAAAGTTGAACCATCAAATAAATCTGAGTCATCAAAGCTGAATCATCAATATAGATGCCAACAAAGATGACGTCATCAAAGTTGAGCCATAAAAGTTGAGCCATCAAAGTTGTAGGGGCACGTGTAGGCTAGGTATAGGTGTACGCTAGGTGAAGGTTGGGTGGAGTCTAGGTGAAGGGCTGGGCTGTGTCTAGGTGTAGGGTAGGCTTAGGTGTAGGTGTGAGCGCCTAAGGTGAAGGCCTGGGTGAGTCTAGGTGTAGGTGTAGGCTAGGTGAAGGCTGGGTGGAATCTAGGTGTAGGTGTAGGCTATGTGAAGGATGGGTGGAGGCTAGGTGTAGGTGTAGGCTAGGTGAAGGAT
>JABUQX010008212.1:30000-33755 GCA_015478945.1 Trachelipus rathkii
TTCTAGATATAACATTTTCTTGATTACCTAACATTTTATATGCTTTTCATGTTTATAACTTAAAAAAATTTGCATATTTTACATTACCTTAAGGCAGTAAATCAGCTAAAATCTTAAGTTAATCGAACTGCCCTCCTACCCTTCCATGACTCTATTGATCTATTGATCTAATATCTATTGCATCGATTGCATCTATAGCTATTGATCAAGTTATTATTTTGGATATAACATAACACAAAAACTTTTATTTATTTTTGTTTTGTTTCTTTAAACATTTGTTTTTACTAAAAATTTATTCTTTTTATGGTTATAACTTAAAAAAATTGCATTTTACATTCTACCTCAAGCAGTAACATCAGTTAATTCATGTTAATCGAAACTGCCCTCCTACCCTTCCATTCGACTATTGATCCAATTGATCTAATTATTCTATTGATCTACTCATCATATTGATTCAAGTTATATTTTGAATAACATAACACAAAACCACAAAAACTTTTACTTATTTTGTTTTGTTTTCTTTAAACATTTTATGTTTTTACTAAAAATTTATTCTTTTCTATGTTTATAACTTAAAATATTTGCTTTTTTACATACCCTAAAGCAGAAATCAAGTTTTAAATCAGTTAATCGAACTGCCCTCCTACCCTTCCATGATCCATTTGAATCTATATCTATTGATCTATTGATAATACTTTGCATACGATATTTTTAATAAATCAATGTTAAAAGAACTTTTATTTATTTTGTTTTGTTTTCTTTAAACATTATTTGTTTTACTAAAAAAAAATTATTCTTTTAGTTTATAACTTAAAAATTTGCATTTTTACATACCCTAATCAGTAAATCAGTAACATCATAAATCAGTAAATAACAAAGTAAAATCAAGTTAATCAAACTATCCTCCCTACCCATCCATGATCTATTGAAATCTATTGATCTATTGATTATTGATTCAAGTCATCATATTTTATTTAACATAACACAAAAACTTTTATTATTTTGTTTTGTTTTCTTAATATTTGGTTCGTTTACTAAACAAATTTATTTTTATGTTCTATAACTTTAAAACAAATTTGCATTTTTACATACTCTAAACGCGAGAAATCAGTAAAGTCAGTAAATCCCAGTAAAGCAGTAACATCAGTAAATCAGTTAATCAAATACCATCAGCCACCCTCCACCCATTATCTGATCTATGATCTATTGAATCTATTTGGACTCTATTATCTCAATATCTACATTATTATTTGGACGTCTTTGATTCAAATCATCTTTGCATATAACATACCACAAAAAACTTTTATTTATTTGCGTTAATTTATGGTCCCTTTTTTTAAACACATTTTGTTTTTACTAAAACGTTCATCACTTTTGTTATAAACTCATAAACAAAAGGCAAATGCATGCCTTGACCTTTGCTATTGGAAGCATGAACGTAGTATTTAAATCATACTTAGCGGCCAGGTAAATCAGGTACAAATCAGTTTAATAACCCACCCACCTTCTATTCCTCACTACCCATCCATGATCTATTGATCTATTGATCTATGGACTCTTTATTGATTCATGTCCATATTTCTGTATCAACATATCCATAAAACTAATTTCTTTGCTGTATCTCCGGTTGGTTTGAAATGTCACGTTTGTTGTTGCATTGTTGCAGTTGTTGATGTTGTTGCTGTTGAAATGTCACGTTTGTTGTTGCATTTGTTTGCAGTTGTTGATGTTGTTGCTGTTGAAAATTGTTGCTTTTGATGTGTTGTGTTTGTTTGTGTTGTTGTCGGTATTCCTTAGTGTCGTCCTCGATATGTTGATGTTGTTGTTTTGTGTCTGTTGTGTTATTGTTGTTGTTGATTTTTTTAATTGTTGTTAATATATCAAACGTTTTCAAGTTCAAATAACAAACTGTACAACGCTTTTATCAAAACATACTCTCAATAAATATATTAATGTTAATTTCTACATTAACCATTTGAAATGATTAAAACTAAGCAAAGAATTATCTCATCCTAGCCTAACTTACATACAGCATTCATTAACAAGGTAACTAAAATTACAAGTTTCAACTTGACCAGCAGAACTTCAACATATCAATCTCAATCCTTTGACTATACACAGACTCACAAAATATATTATATATTATGTTTATTATTATTATATATTATATTATTAATATCATTATATTATTATTATTATTATATTATCATTATTTATTATATTATTATTATTATTATCTCCAACATAGACTTACAAAACCACCAATAACGCGTGCGATCACTTTGTCTCCAGGTCCACAACTAAAACATGGTACGGTACATTGCTCTCTACCAACACCCTAAACATTACTAATCTTGTTACGCTTCAAGAGGGAGGGTAACCAACCAGAGAAACATGTATTTGCTATGCCATCACGAACAGCCAATGAAATTCGAGGAATGACTCATAATCCTTAATAATCATTTTAACACATGCAGAAAGGTAACGAGATTTATTACCTTGTTCCCAATTTCTTTTGACAAATCAAAGAAGCGCTAAAAATGAATTCTATCTTTGTTTCCCTTTGTCCTACCTTAAAACAATTTGTTTTTATCTTTTCAAAACATAGTAGTCTTTTTATTAAGTTATTATTATTTTATATCATTATTATTAAATCAAGTATTACTCTATTATTATTATTATTAATTATTCATTATTATTATGATTTTATTATTATTATTAATTATCATTTTTTTAGTATAATCAACTATTATATGGAATTCCCCACGACAAGAAGTGAGTGAAACATAACAACCTAACAATACCACACACATCAAACAACCACAATTATCACACACACAATCACAGCAACACACACACACACACACACACACAACACACACACCCACAACATAATCATAGACACTTTACTTAATAAATTAGCCTGGCATCATCTAATAGACTACTGCTCACAATGACTGCATATTTTCATGACGTGAAGCAGATGGTAAACACTCTTCTACAGTCCGCTGTAGAGACATTTACATTTACAATGTCTAGTATAAACATCATGTATTATATGCAACGTCTGATCTAGGTTTGTATCATCTTTGTCTTCATTTGTTAAAGATTATTTATTTACTTATTTATTTTATTTTTATTATTTTTATTTTTATTTATTTAAAAAATCTATATATTTTTTTAAAAACTTTTATTTATTTTTGCTTATTCTAGTTTAAAACATTTTGTTTTAGACTAAAATTTATTCATGTTCTACTGTCTTAATAACTTATTCAACTATTCATGGTTTGTTTTCTTGGACGGTAATGCTCCTGAAGTAAGTTAATATTATCAACCACCCCACCCACCGCTCCTACCCTTACATGATTATTGATCTATTGATCATATTGATCTATTCATCTATTAGAGTCAAATTCTCTCGAGTAAACATTTGAGAAACATAACATAAAAATAAAGTTCTTTTATACACTGTCAACGAATATATTCTAACTAGCAGAAAGTCTTTTCCCATTAGATAAACTAACATAAACATCAACTCCTGAACTATGAATATTAATGTACAAAACAACTAGCAATACCTTAAGAGGAAAAACAGACACCATCAACAAATTCCACACTTAACAACAGTTAAGTAACTAACATAGCATACAAAAACGTAAGCTATTCACACTTTGTCAAGCATATCTCTACATATCAATGCATAATTTAAATTTTTACACATTTAATATTGTATAAAAAAATTAATCATCATCTCT
>JABUQX010008213.1:0-35000 GCA_015478945.1 Trachelipus rathkii
AGCAGAGATAATAATCCACACAAACTTATTATACTTACGCTCAGATGACATCACTCATATTCTCCAGCATCAACAGATACGTTAAATATTGAATATAATAAAAATAACATAAATAATAATAGTAATAATAATTAAACTACTACTACTACAAATAATTAATAAATAACTGAAATTAGAAGAAACTAAGAACATAAAACTACATATATAGAAGACTGAGCATGAGCTCGCCCCTCACAAAATTAATACACTTACATCACCTTAACTATAACACTATCGGACTGCAGCCTTTAGTACAATAATCTTCACTCCACTCAACTAATACAGTTTTCCTTGAACAATCACATAACCCTACTTTCCCACTATAAAAACAATTAACCACCTAAAAATATTAAGTAAACTTTAATACCTATATGACATCACACATGACGTTATACTTCATATATATATAATATAACGTATATATATTACCACTATTAGATACAATATCACGTACACCTTTACGATAACAGAATCATTACAGTAACTATACCTACCCTCAGAACCTTTCCCAACACAAACTTTAGCTGACTAGAGAAAACACATCACCTTACCTAACCTAATACCTTATTAAACTAAACTATCTCTACAGAATCCCAGCATTGTTAATAAACAAATCAAAAAATTAATAATTTCATCAACAATAAACACTTGAGCCACTCTAGAATCTATCAACTGGATGCCATAAACCAACCCCCATATTCACAACATTATTACGAGGTACAAAGACCTATATCCGTATCCTCCCTATATACATCCACCTCACCTGGAAAGATGGTTAGGAGGAGGCTACATTCTGACCAGATTAACTCCTCATAATTCTAGCCCATTACATGTCAACCAAATCCCATCCATAATCACCTCCTGACTACAGACTAAAAATCTCCACCCCAGCCTCCTCACCAGCTAGAGTATTATCTATTAACAACATGTTACATTACATTATTCCCAATCCCTCCATCCAAAGGTTACATGGGTTTATAATACGCATAAGTCAATATACCCAAATATAACAAATATTTACAAAAACAACTTTCGCTCCCAATATATACACCCTATACTAAACACCCTCCGCCATTCACAGGCCACCTCTTAGAGAAAAGATATACAAGCGCGGAGAGGTTACAAGATGCTAAGAGGCCGAAAATTCCCAGAGCAACCTCAACCCCATCCTTCCGATGCAGATAAAGGTTAGATCACACAACCCTATCTTAAAAATTGAAACACAGAGGCGTGTTTTGCAAGGACAGTACAAATTATTAGAATTCAAAACTAATAATAGTCTATCCCTCTCCCCCTAGCGTCTTCAGATACGTTCCAGAATATGTCATAGGAGTTGGCCGGCACATTGAGATTGGAAATTACATGGAGCCCTCCTGTATATGGGTGCTAATGTCGTTACATTCTTAGACACAAATCCTGTGCCGGACTTTTACTTCGGTATTTCTCTCTTACCATTCCGCGGGACAGTCGTAGATCATATGGATTGCAGAAACATTGCCAGCCGAACAAGCGTTGCGGTGTCTGTAGGTGCTTCCTGAGAAGTCAGTTGAGAGTGGTCTGAACTCAAGATTTATCGAAAAGGGGTTGTTCACTCTATGTTAGGATCGACGAATAAAGTGCTATATGATTATTATCTCAGTATTATTATATGAGAAGTATAGTATATGGTATTATTAGAGAGGTATTGAGAGACCTTCATAATGAGTAGACAGAACATACATAAGATTATTATTATACACTTTGAAAGTTAAAAAAAAAAATAATGTAAAAAAAGGTATAATTTAACAATATCACATGCTTAGCATTAAAACAAATTTTCTGATAATAATAAAATAATTAAAGACTAATAATAACTAATTAATAATACTTAAATAAATAAATATTTATTATAATTTACAAGGATATAATCATTAAAGGCATAATTTAACAATTATATATTTATCCAGTCACATAAAAAAAATTTAATAAAAAAATAAAGAGCATATTAATATTTATAATTATAATAATCCTAAATTAATAAATAATAATATAAATTAATATTAAAAATATAATTATAATATATAATAATAATAATAAAAAATAAATATAATAAATAATTATAAAAGTAGCGGATGAAACATCAGCAGCAAAGGTATTGTGAAATAATAAATCATTCCCACATAGTAATAAAAAATAGTATATAATAATAAAATATCTATGACCAAAATACATAACCATGTTATTCAAAGTTTGATAAAGCTCATTTAATTTAAACTTTATAAAACCATCTTACAGTACTGGATCAATGAAGTATTAAATAATTATTATTCTATCATATAAAATAAGTAACCTAATTCGAAGTTTTAAATGTATTTACTGCACTAGTAGACAGCCGTGAGGCAGCTATAACAGGTAAATATATATAAAATAAGGAGTCGCAGGGAATCCGGCAGTTTATTATTTAGTATTTAATATTAGATACATTATGCTTTCTTAAGCATAGTATCTATCTTTAGCACAAATGTATCAAATATAGGCAGATTAGGCGTATTACTGAGAGAGAGAATGCTAGAAAGTAGTATTCATTATATATATATAATGATCACATGATAAACTCTGCACTATATGCTTATACTATAATTGTTTTAGTAGTAACTATATATATGATATGCTAGTTATCACTTAATTATTATTATATAATCATCCCAATATGTTTTAAAATATTCCGTAATGAAGAAACACACTGAACAAGTTAAATGACAGAAATTGACATATTAAAATGAAAATAGAATAATAGAATCTTCATATAGAATTATATCATGTAAATGTATTATATGTATTAAATATTAGTTAAATTATTTAAAATTATCATCATTAGGTATATATTTTAATTTTATTAATAATTATTTCAAATTAATATTTAATTTTATTATTCAAAAGCATAAATATTAAATTTAAAAAAATTATTTAATTTATACACATCAGATAAATAGTGAGTTAACCAATGGGATAACAACAATCACAATAATATTTTTACATAACTTTAAATTCTCGAATAACAAGGATAAGAATGTATTATCTGTTAGGAATGATGATCGTTTTTGATAGTTCTGGATCAAGATCAAAATCAGGTACAAGTAAAGCATCTTTACCAACGATAATTGTAATGATTAAGTAAAGAATTTTCTTAAGTTTCTTCTAAATGATAATATATTAAGCAATCTATAAAATAATTCTACATCTATAACTTAAATCTATGTATACATGAGGATCATATAAGAAAATAAAATTTGATACTTTTTAAACTTTTTGGTTTCAATTTCTATTATTAATAAATGTCAAGAATCACTTAAATTCACTATATGATTTTCAGAATAATAGTTATTAGACAGTTATTACTCGCTAGAGCTGGTAGCTTAGCAGGAACTTTATATATCCACTCGAATAATATCAAGAGTAATATTAATATTTCTTTAATATATCATCATAAAACTAAAAAAAAAAAAGAAGGTTGCTTGAAACCTATATATATATATATATATATTTATTAATATAAGTCTAGTAGTAGGAGCCATAAGTACTATCCTGAAATTATGGTCTTCTAGGAGCGCTAAATATAGTAAAGAACACAAGTTCTGACTTAACCTGGTATAGACCTTCACTAAGATATCTTAATTGCCTCAGGGAGATGGATATAGTAAACCTAAAGCTAAAGTCTACTATAAGATAAATGTTTGTTGATCATTTTGTAAAGTTAAATTATCAATCATACATAAACGATAATCCAGAAACCATAATAAACACTAAGAGCCTAAAATAAATAAAATTAAATTATACGTAAATGAATACATAGACGTATAGGTAGGTCTCAATAAGAGACAATTTATAAAATTTATCAATTACTATAACAAATTTGTCAATATTGAAATGATTAAAATCTTTTTACCATACTCACTAGGTCCTAAGGGGTAGGCTTCATGAATATATTTAATAGTTATCTTTTTATTTTCAGATTGAATGGATAGAATAATAGTTATACTATTATGTTATGTAAAACACTTTCAATACAAACCACTATAATTCAGTAACTTATATTACATAATAATTTCATTCAGATATTATAATATAAAAATACTAATATTTATAAATTAAAATAATCAAACTAGAATTAAACGATGTATATAGGCCTGATTTAAAAACAAACGAGAATTTTTAAATTGATGGGAGTGAATGATTTCAAAGAACGTATAACTACTTTTAGCAATTCTCTGTTCTACCCACAATTCTAAATATACAATAATCATAATAATCTGAACTTTATAAGTACGGTTAATATTGTGATAACAGGAGGAAAGGATACACTTTAAAGTGATTTCTTAATCTAACATTGTTTTAAATTAAAAGTTCAAAAATCAAAAAAATTTTCACTCTATATCAATAAAAATCTGTGATTTTTTAACCTATAATAAGATAAGAGCAAATAAATGTATTATTTATAAAGTAAATAAGAGTATTGACAATTCTCATAGTATGAGTTTATGGCTTCATGCTGAAGACAGTAAATAATAAAATAAATAAATAAATATAAAGTGGTATTAAAATTCATTATTTACAATTAAAATGGTACTGTAGTAGACTGTAATTAGAATTGGATTCCACTACGCAAATTGAATATTACTTTGGAAGATAAATAATTACTGTTACGGAAGGAGCAATTTTAAGAACCTGAGTAACTCCTTTATAAATATTGAATTTTCATAATTTTGAAAAGTCTTTTACATTATTATTGAATATATTATTAGTATAAATGTAATTATATTATTGTATTTAAGTCAATTTAAGTTTTCTATTTAATTTTCCTGATTAATTATTTCTTCAGAAACAGATATATAGCTCGTTTTTTTTCCAGCAATATTTTAACATTTTCTATGGGTATTTTTTTTTCTTAGTCTGAATATGTTAATATTTTTCTTCAGAGAAACAAGTAAGAGTCCTTTCGTTAGGCCTGCCCTACCACCTACGTGAGGTCACTATTATTCTGGATATTCAAATAATTTCAGGTGACACTATAAATAGATTAGCAAATAGAGATATTATGACTACTTTATATATTAGGTATTATAAGTAGTATTAGATAGTTAATATATTATATTATATATTATTAATATATTAAATATAATATTATATTATATGTTATTTTATATATATATAGTATAGTATTTTATATATTATATTATATATATAGTATAAAGGTACGATATATATTAAAGAGGCATAATAACTATGATATAATAGTGATAATATATTAATATAGTATACATATATAATATATACTATACTTATATACTATATATATATTATTATAGTATAATAAGTTTTGAAGTAGGGGTAGTTAATATGTATTATATAAATATGATTATCTATATACTTTAGTAGAAACTGTATAAAATTTGTATATATATATATATATATATATATATTATATAGTATATATATAATATATAGGTAATAATAATATATAGTAGTATATAATATATAATGTAATGATATTATGATGGATAAAACATAAGGGATGTACCCATTTACCCTAGTATATCCTGAGGTCTCCTGAGTGTCCACTATTAAAGAGAAAACTATCCGGCTAGCAACCCTGTCAGGGAGGCTTTCCTATATATTATATAAAATCTTTTACCAACGGGCTTAGTTTCTCAGGCCGCTATATTACGTCACACGAGCAAAAAGAGAGAGGTAGTATCTTTTCTGATTGCAAAACCTGTATAATCTAAATATTGTAATCTTCAAATCTTATATAATATAAAAATAAAAAGCTAAGTTGAAATGTTTGAACATATTAACAGAATCTGTCAGATTGTAATGCTATAGATAAAAATAAACCCAATTATGTAAAAACCTCAATTATATCCATACCCTCTATGTGAAAGAGCAACTATACTAATAATGAGTAAAATGTGACACTCTCGTGAGACATTCTATATAAGAGAATTGTTCGAGAATAATAACTTTAATATATACAGGGTAACACAATAATGGAAATATTACACACACGTAATCTAATACATTAAAAAATACACGAAACATATATAAAATAAAATCTTAATCTACACTTAAAAATAGATCTTTGAAATGGTGAGGAGAGTTTGGTAGTGCGTGAGAATGTTTTTCTAGAGTTAATGTTTTTGTCAAAGTTATTAGTAGATGCATCGAGAATTGCTTTACTATCTCCAAATCACTCTGATCTTTTAAGAGAACTAAGTACATCTACTTGAATAAAATTTTACTTCTTACATTATTACCCCTAACATTAATAACACTATTTTTTTCCATTATCTTTAATATTAATGATGTTTTATGAGAATAATTTATGTCTTATATTATTACACTCTTTATATATAATTGCTACTCACAGAATACTTAGCGAATTTGAGCAAAGTCTAGTGATTGCTTATAAGATCTGCAGAATTCCTGGTTAGCCAAGGTTACTGTATGAGTCGATAGACTATATCGAACAATAATAATTACTGTAATGAAAGTAAAATTAATAATTTTTATTAAATAATGACATATATCGATAGACTAGACTGATTATAAGCATTATAAACTTCTATATATCTCATATTCAGATTCTGAATCTCGTCTTAGTACATTAGTGCTTTCCTGCTATATCTATTATTTCACGATATGAGAGGGACCCAGCACTACTTATATAAGGGTTGTCTATACAAAACAACATTATGATCTGATCTATAAAAAACACAAATTTATAAAATTTGAGCTTGTTTGCTAAGGAAGTGAAAAAAAAAAAATGATTTTTGTTTTACCAAATTTTTGTTTGTCAAGAAAAGTGGAAAGAAGAGATTTAAAATATTAAATTACAGTTTTTACAATGCTTCAATATTCGCGTAAGCAGGGTTTCATTCGCTTTCTTTGCGGAGTACAATAAAAGAAATTTGTAACCTGCGATATCGAGTCTTATTATTTTTTCGTAATTTTCAATTTATAACTTGTCTTCAGCATTGTCTTTCCGCTTCTATCTTTCCTTCTTTCTTTCAAATCACTTTTTCTTCAAACTTATCTTATGGAATTGAGGAGCTATATAGTATTTGATATATACTCTCTGAGTGCTTCAGAATTGAGCAGGCATTTGTACGGTAATTCATTTTCTCATAAATTATTCTTTGTATTAATGCATTATAGATTTTGAAACTAGAAACACATTATTAATCATTATTAAAATTTATAAAATTATGATAATAAAGTTTATTATTTTAATTTATTAAAATTATTCATCGTGACTTTCAGTAGTTGAGTGAGCAGTAACTAATTAATGAGCTAAAGTATATGACATAATAAATGACTAGATTATTGTTCCAGCTTTATCACAGGTGTTAAGAGTTAAAAAACTCTTTCAAGCGAGGGAAAGAATATGTTATTTCGTCTGTTATACCAATATCTAAACATACTAAGGTCAATTCTGACAATCCAAACTCGAGAACACTAAATTCTTGATTTATGAAATATATAAAAAAAATCGGCTCGAGATGTTAGAGCGTGCTAAGCTATTCGTCCGTAACCGCCATTCTGCCAGTAACTACTTCACAATGGACATTACAATACTGATTTCCCATTTTATCAAAACCATTTGTTGATCTACTACCAAAAATTACCTATAAAAACGATAAATAATGACACCTAAATATCGTGAAAGATCTAGCACTATACTCGTAAAGACATAAGATGAAAATAACACGTCACACTATAAATAAATGTAAAAAAGTAGAGAGTTAATAACTCAGAATAGGGAGCGGGGTTTTAGTGGGTATCCATTTTAAAGAATAGTTTCAACAAATACTAAAAAAATTGCAGAGGTAGAGTCGACCTCATTCGGTTCGTATGATATTTATACCATGTTACAGGCAATCGATTTCCTTACGCTGTGAATTTTATGATGTTTTCATAAATGGAGCGACGTGAAACTCTCCATCATACGGTGAGGCGCTAACTAATACAATATAAATAATAAACATTTTTTCTAACACACTATGTGTGTCACATAAAGAAATAGGAAAGTATTATTGTTCTCTCTTTAATAGCTTGAGCACTTGTGTTATATTACCTTTTGGGTGGTTGTTTATTATATGTGTACTGGTGCTCTTCCATTTAATATTTTATGTTTTTTTTAATATATTTGTCGTTGGCTTGAGGATCTCCAACACACTGAACGTAGACAGGACAAAATAACATCAACTCTTACGAGCATGTTGAGGGAGTGTATAATGTCGCATATCACATGCTTTTCCCACTAGGCTTCTCAGTTTATTAGAGAATAAATTACGGAGGAGTACCTCCGAGTGGCTTTCTCTTACTTTATAGGCCTACCAACTTTCAAGATATCAAGGTGTATAACGTTTAAGATAGTTAAGTAATACAACGTCATATCACGAATTTCTCTGTATGTTATTACCACACACAACAACAATTCACTCGAACAAGCGTGATTATCTAGACGGGCACATGAAAAATCACCGAGACCTACAAGCCTTGGATCAAGTGGAGAAAATGATAAAGAGCGTTCTCATAATTAGGAAGTTTTAACAACAGTCTTGGACGAGTGAATTTTACAAGTTATTTATGTTCTCTTCTCTAACGATTTTTCCTAGACTGAGAGCATAAGATTTTTTCAGTTTTTTATATATTTATCTACATCAGGTATAGCATCCCCATACGTTAACTTGGCACACGGCGATCGATTTCATACTAATATTAAAACATCGGGAGTTGGGTGGAAGCTAACACCTAACATTATTTAAAGTGTTTCTTTATCTTCATTTTCTCTATAATATACTGGGGAAGCGCTATTGTTTATTAGATTCTGCTTACGTCTTTTAATTTCTGATTCAAAGGGTCCAATCCAGACGATAATTTAAATGCGCGGTGAATAAAGTCTTTATTGAGCAATTTGTAGTTTAGAGGAGTGCGTGCAATTAGAGTACTGACAATCAGTATCAACTTTATATTCTGTATAACGAAGGTTAAGCGTAAGTAATTTATTGAAAAGAAATATCACTTATCTTTTAGTAAAATTAATAAATCTTAAGAATACTTGAATTTATTTTTTTGATATTACTTCAAAAATGATATAGAATATTTTAAATACACTTAACTGTAAGATCTTCTATTTGGTATTTTGGAAACTCTTGAATATATATGTTCTGGATTCAATATTATAATTATTTATAACTAGTAATAAGTGTTCAGCTACGTAATTGAATGTAAATAGATATAGGATTAGAGATTGAGGGCGTTTTATTATTAAAAATTTTTTTCTATGTTAATTACTTAAATATTATTTATAAATATTATTTAAAATTAAAGAGGTAGAAATAATAATTGAGTATAGAAGATGGTCTATCAGTTAATCTACAGATAATAGAGTAATTACATTATAACTATGAATATTCGATATATACTCACTATTTCATATCACACTCTAAACTTAAAAATTGAGTACTACCCCACTAAGATTATATGTTCACCGAGCAATTTAAAGTAATTAATCTGAGTTACTGATGGTAATATATATATATGAACTCATATATATATATTGACTATAGACACATTTAAAGAAAACGCAGAATCTAAATATTGGAAAGAGATAACTTGCCCCAAACCATGGTATAATCTCTAGGTCACAGCAAGAGGGAGCAATTTGGTCAGTGGCACTCTATAATAGACACCGTTAACACACTGTAAAATTAAAATTAACTAAAGTATGTAAATATATGTGTGACCTTTAAATGATCCTAGGTATAATTTTTTTTGAGAAACCTTGTAATAACACTGTAAAGAATCCAATAAATAGTTCTGATATTGTATGTTTATTTTTTCACCTAAAAGTAGCAGGTAAATATAAATAGCCAGAAAAAAAGAGGAGAGTAAAATATCAATTTAAGGCTAATTTAATATGTCTTAAAACAAGCACGAAGTCAATTAAAGTCATAATAAGACGGTGAAAGCTTAATTAGTCTTGATGATAACCTCTTCTATAGAGCCATATATGAATAAACTCTGAAGACAACGTAGTGTCATTTCTCTAAACCTTTCACAGTGAAGGCAATCGTCGGCACTGTCATCGCATGGGTGCGGAGAGGAAGGCTAGATATAGATTTTCTATGATTGAAACACAATTTGTCAATAGTCTATAGGCGCAATATACCACAGGTCCAGGGAGTTTAGATAAAAATATGCCTCTGTCGTCTTGATAGTGGCAAATACATTCCGAGTACCCATACATGAAATCTTCATTAATTTAAAACCTATTTCATAAATATGGGATACCAACTAATTTTGGGTTTTAAAATTCCGAAATTATTATTCAAATGTATATTGATAATTAATAAATTTTAAATTCGACTTTTACATATGCAGAAAGAAAGTGTAAAGAGTAAGTCCGGAGAATATTTCACACGAATGTCCTAATATATACATTTGTACATTTCAACGCTTCGGAGGTAGATAATATAATCTATACACCGTGACATATTAGTCAATCACGGACAAGGATTACAAAGGGATACTCTGATGATGATGTTGCAAGACCCGATAAGCCATTTTCTGTTTATTCTCGAGATACTTTACGAAACGTAATATCCCTAAAACGCTCGAGTTTTGCGTTCGTTTTTGTCCAAGCTGCGCAAAATCGTAAAAAAAACGCCCACCAAACTTAAAGAATTTCCTTAAGTATCTGTGTATATAAAATAAAAAAGATACAACCTACAGAATTAATTACATAATCAGTTCATTTTTGTCAATACAGCGCAAATCAATAAAAAATGCTCTACCAAACGGTAAGAATTTCCTTAATTCTGTGTAATATAGAATACAAAAGAATTAAAGAAATTCCTAACGTTTGGTGAATCATTTTTTACGATTTTGAGTTTGACAAAAAACGAACGCAAACTCGAACATTTATTAGTTTTGAAACCCATTTCTAAAAATAAATATTGTATAATACATTATGTTTTAAATAGGACCTAAATCGCTTGAGCTTGCGTTCAGGTTTTGTCAACGCATTTGCGTTCATATATGTTGTCAAATCATTGCAAAATCGTAAAAAAAAAAACGCTCCCCAAAAAGCGCAACGTAAAGAATTTCCCTAATTCTGTCTAACATAGAATAAAAACGAATATACCAACCCTAAAGCTTACACGGAACACTTCGCGCTTCATCGTATCAAAGAGAAAAGCTTTTTTGGAGAGCCAATATTATATTCACATATTTCTTAATAGAAGTATTAAACGAAACAACGTTATAACAGCAATTCTAATCGGAGCACAAATAGCATATCTTATTTATATAAGGTTTTCAAAAACCCAGTTTTCTTAAAATACGACATTATGTAATATTTCCATTATGTTATATAATATGAATAACTGATCTTTACTCATATGTTTTTAACACATTATAAAAAACACAAATTTAAAATGAAGGAATATACATTGAGGGGTATGTGAAATTGAATGTGGAACCTGAACTGCTGACTCCCTACCTTTCTACCGCGTTTACCAAAAATACAAATAGGGGAGCACATTCGTCCACAGCGTAATCTGGTATACGGTATCTTGTCTACAAAGTATGAATCCTCACTAGAATTAATCACTTCTAGAGAGACTCCTAACTTATGTATAAATCTACATAATAACACCAGTTTTAAGTATTTATAACTAAGGTTGACTAATTTATATCGATACTCTTTGTTAACATAAATATATCGAAAAGATAAATATAATCTGGAGAATATACCAGAAGAGACTAACTAGTGAACTTCTACTAAAAGCCTTATGTCATGTGATAACGTCCGCGGTTGCACGTGGACCCTGAGGGCCACAAAACATTCCTCGGAGTATACCGTAGTATAGATACATATATCACCTTTTATTTAGTATATCTATATATTATATTTATATATAAATATAATATATGTATATATATTAGAAATTTAATTATATTGTTCTTACTATATGTACACCCATAACATATACGTAATATGTATCTAAATGTATACAATCGATGATATCACATAATAATTATAATATATATATTATATTTATATATAATGTAACATTCGTTGATTTATAATATTTAATATTATATATAATATATATATATTATCTATATTAATATAAGAAAAATGATTATAATCCTATTATGTTGACTGAAGCACAAGAATTTTGTGTATATAATAAATAATTATGAGTTACCCATTATTTGAATGTTATATATATTCACTTAATAAAATTTTTGAGTTATTCTTAAATTTTAAGAAAGTTAGGTTTGATATTGGCATATAATTAAAATATAACACGAGAAAGTAGTAAAATTAATTAATTTCAAAATTAATTTGCATATTTTTATATAACATATCTAATATAATATATACTAATATGATATAATTATAATATTAATATATATATATATTATATTAATTATATATATTATATATATATAGCCTAATATATATATATTAATATATATTATAATGATATATATTAATAAATTATTATATATATATACTTATTAATTAATTAATATATTAATATTAATATTTATTATTATATATATATTATATATTATATTATTATATATATACTTATATATTAATAATATATATATTAAGTATTTTATAATTTATAAGTAATAATATATATATATATATAACATTTATATATTTATATAGCTATAATGTGGTAACGATAAAATTAATAAGGTTTTGCTTAATAAAATGAAACGGAAAAGTTTTATAAGTTAGTTTATTAAGATAATTTTCACCACACTATTTATCAAAACGTTTGTGATCTGTAACGGGTTATGTATAGAATGACATGTGGGTGGGAACATATAAACATTATATTATTAGCAAAATTAATTTACAAACACTATATTGCGAAAGATGTATAATGTTATTATATATTAATAACGAATAATGATTACTTAAAAATCAAATAGTGATAAATTAATAAACAATATAATACTATATATAATTGGAACTAAGATAATAAATATTATTATTATTTTCACAATTTATCCAAATAAAGTCATTTATTCAGTGTAATAAAAAATTAACATTATATAAATAGTCCCAATATTTTACAAGTAATTATTAATTACAAACTTATTATAAATATTATATAATATATACAGAACAAAATCTAAAATGGGTCTACTAATTGCAAACACAGTGTTGTATCCTTTGAGACATTTCGTACAATACTAAATTTAATAACTAATAAGTATAATTTAAACATAGATAGTAATATTAATAATAATTATAATCCTCTAAGTATGATATAAGAATATTAAATAATAATAATTAAATATATAAATTAATTATAATTAATATATAATAATTAATAAATGATTGAGTTAAGTACTTTAATAATAATTATAAAGAGTATGTTATGTATATACTCTGTTGTGATTATGATTACTGTATGAGATAAATAACTGTGAGAGGTGAATGTTGACAGCTATGCCTATACTGTTTGTGATTTTATGAGTATAATTACCAGTAGAAATGTGATTGTTAAGAGAAGTGAGAGATTGTATTAAAATACTGTAGTATGAAAAATATGAATGAATTAATAGAATTTGTATTTGAGAGTTGGATGAAATAAAGTAGGAGAAGTGTTAGGGAGGGAAAGTAAGATAAGTAGATGTTGAGGGCGAGGAGAGAGCCGGGGAAATAGAGGGTAATAAAGGAATACTAGTGATACTTCATATATAGTAGGTAAGTGAGGGAAAAGGAAATAGGAGAGTTGATAATATATGATTCTGACATAGGATTGGAGAGTTATACAAAAAAATTAGAAATATGATTGAGAGATGAGGATCTTGAACGCCAGTTAAGCCTTGAGTGATGCAGTACAAGGTTCAGTACTGTCTCAGATGGGGAGGGATCCTGAGATGGCCAATGGTATTGCATTAGTATTTATCTAATGGGAAGAACTGAGTCTAATACTAAATTGGATACGACTCTCAATGATTAATCAATAACTTATAGATAGGATCTTCATTAAGGATCTAAAGGAAACGATTGAGAGCAGTAATGTATTAAATCCAGGTTGCTAGAGTGAAGTGTATATTACGTGAGATAGTGATATAGATAAGTAGAGATAATTGAGTTCTAAAATGTTGAATTATATCAATAATTGTGATTGAGTTGTTTATGGGTATTCAATGATATAGACAATATAGAAGGTCAGAAGAATAATTAGACATATTATAGGAGGTATTGTATATTCAGTAAGATGAATAGCTAGTGGAAAGAAGTGATTGTCAATTTTTCTGGGATATTTTACCTAGGTATATAGGTGCAGGTGAGGAATGAGGGGAGTATAAGTATAAGCTTTAGGTGTAAAGTGAAAGGGTTAGGAGAAGATATGTTTTTCAGAAATATTAAGGTTTTGGAGATTATGTGGAAAACAAGAAAATTCTTAAATATATTACTTATATTTGCAAGTCGAGATGGAATTCACTTGATTCTATAAAAATGAGTGTATGGTTACTATTGCGGTATACCTATAAAGTTATTGTGAGAATGGTTCATCAAAAACTAAGTATAAGTTGGAGTAATGTGATATAGCTAAATCTGTGATATAATATAATAATAGCAATGGTAACTGTAAAAGTGGTGAGATAAATATAAATAACTAGTGTTGTTAATATATTTACAAATTTATGTAGGATAGCTATAAAAAATATAGTATAATCAGCATATTATTCAAATATATCAAATGTTTATCATTCACCACTAATTAGCCATAAGCCTTAAGAATATTAAAAAAAGATGAGCTGATTAGTTTATATCTATAAAATTGAGAACTACTAGACTATTAATTTGCATAAAATAAGTAGGGTAATAGGTAATGAAAGAATATAATGGAGACTCGCTTTATCTAGGAATAGAAATAAAGACTGAATATTTATACACTTTATTTTAATACCAGTACGTAGAGGTAAAAAAGGTATGGTAGGAGTGTGTATATAATATATGATATTATATATATATAATATATATATATATATATATATATATATAAATATTTATATATATAATATATATATATATATAATAGATATTAAATATATAATATATAAATATAATATATATATATATATATAATATATATATATAAATATATATATTATATATATATTATATATATAATATATATATATTATATATATATATTTATTGAGAAATCACTCATAAATCACTCAAATCACTCATCAAAATCGCATGTTCTAGGGGCGCAATTAGGTTAGGTTAGGTAGGGTTAGGGTTATTAGGTTAGGTTTAGGATTGGCAGGTAGTTAGGTTAGGAAAGGCAGGTTAGGTTTAGGCTAGGTGTAGGTTTCGTAGTTCTAATTTTCCAATTTAAATTGAAAATTATGTAGTTTTTGGGTGTGTGTGGGTCTACAAAAATTTTTGAGAAATGATTAACTGTCTGTGTGTAAAATTATAACCTGCAATTTTGCTAATGTTTTTATATGATTTAAAAGCTCGCAATTATTGTACCTTTTTTTATTTTGCTTTAAATAAATCAAGCAATGTTTCTCAGTGCGGTCAGGTACTGCATATAAGAACACTTCTTTTGATTCTCGACATACACCACCGAAAACCCATTGTCCTGGCAATGTCCTTCCCGAGTGATTTGAGAGTGATTTGACAGTGATTTGAGAGTGATTTTGAAGTTGGGAGTGCTTTGAGAGTGATTTGAGAGTTTTGGGAGTGATTTGGGAGTGATTTGAGAGTGATTTGAAGAGTGATTTGGGAGTGATTTGAGAGTGATTTGAGAGTGATTTGAGAGTGATTTGGAAGTGATTTGGGAGTGACTTTTTTAGAGTTGGATTTGAGAAAGACTTTCAGATACCTGAATTGAATCAAGAGTAAATTTAGGAGTGATTTAGAGTGAATTTGAGAGTGTATAAGAGTGATATAAGAGTGGAGACCATCCCCGGAGGGGGGGATTAGTTCCCCCCGTCGTCCCCGGGAGGCCGAGAGACCCGAACTGCCTGAACATCTTTGCGTTTACCCTATGGTATCCTTTAGTTAAAAATAATACGAAAGTGTTTTTGGAAGTAAATTATTCTTTTTTTTTTACTAAAGGAACACCCAAGGGTAACAAAGATGGCAGGAGTCGGGTCCTCTCGGCCTCCCGGTGGACGACGGGGGGGGACTAATCGCCCCCTCCGGGATGGTCTCCGGAACCCCCGCTCTTGGCTTTCGTGTCGCGGGTTCCTCCGACTCATCCCTCCGGGGTATGTAAACGCCCCCCCTCTATCCCCCGTCGGCTGGAGTTCCCAAATCACAATGAACAATTTTGAAATATAATTTTCGATAATAAGCCATGTGATTTCATTTTAAGAGCGCTTTATGTTAAAAGCAATATTCAATCTGTTTAATGACTGACTTTAAAATTATCATATTGAATGGGATTCCTTGTCTAATATGGAGCATAGTAGTTCTGCATTCATAAATTGTATACTAGATACTTTTTGAGCCAGATGGTCCATGAACCCACAAGAACGATGCACTATTAGACAATATTAACTAAAGATGAAAAATATAGTGATGAGGTTAGAGTTGAGGAAAATTTAGGACTTAGTGACATAATATATTGATTTAATATGAAATGTGATATCTCGCCAAATTCAAGTTAATAAGAAAGGATCTTAAGATTTCCGGAAATGGAGATTTTACCCAGCTTAGTATAACGACTGGATAAAGAGTTCTTAAAGAACGCAAAATACTGTTTTAATCATGTGGGAACATTTTTAAAGCAAATTTTATTTGAATATTCAGTCATTATATTTTAAAGATAAACCAATTTAGGTGGCAAATAGAGAAACCTGTTTGGTGGAATAGAAGAGATGAAGAAAATTAATGAAAAAAAAACTCGAGTTGAAAAAAAAAATTTGTTTTTAAAATTTTCAATGGTAGTAATAGGGAAGATGATTTTAGAAAATTATAGGACAAATAGAAATGAACTTAACCAGTTAATAAGAAATGCCAAAGAAAGAGGCAGATTAAAATTAGCAAGGAATACGTAAGAAACCAGAAGAAAAAACAGGGTGTCTAAATAATGGAAATAGGACATATACAATGGGTTCAATTAAAATTGATGAAATTTAGTGAGTTCATGATAAGGAGTTGGTCAACCATTTCAATGCTTATTTGGCTTCAGTGTTTACTGAGAAAGATTAGATAATAGTTTTGGGACTAGTGCTTGTATGCATGTTACAAATACTTACAGAATTTGAATTTGACGTAAAAGATATTAAGCGTTTACTAAAAGACCATTGAATCAAGAAAAGCTGCAGCCGCTGATGGTCTATATGGTCAGAATTCTGGTGAAGGTACCAAATTGACTGAAAAACAGCCATATTGTTGTGCCTATTTATAAGAAAGGTAGTAAGGAAAGTTTTTTGGCAAATTATAGGCCAGTAAGCTAACATCTCTGGTTGTAAAGGTTCTGGAAAATTACTTATAAGGTCATATAGAGAAATATTTAGAAGATAACAAGGTATTGTATGATCCCAGCAACAGTTTCAGAAAGGGTAGGTCATGTCAGACAAACATTTTAAGAATTTAATGGAATACATTACTGACTGCAATTCGACCGAGGAGATCCAGTATATTGATATATTGAGACTTTAGCAAAGCTTTTGATAGGTTCCCCACATAAGGCTGATGAAGAAGTTTATTGCAATGTGGTATTGGTGGAGTAGTACATGGTTGGATTAAAGAGTGGTTGCGGAATAGAAAACAGTGCGTACTACTGAATGGCAATAATTCATCATGGGAAATAGTGAAGAGTGGTGCCCACAAGGTTCAGTTCTGGGGCCACTATTGTTCCTCATATATTATTAATAGAGTGATGAGAGCGCGAGGGACTTAAAATACAAGGTTTCTAAGTTGGAGATGATACCAAAGTGGCCCGACACAGTTTAGGGGAATAGTGTAAGGGATGTATAGAGATTCAAAGAGAGTCTGATAAAGCTCCTTGGGTGGGCAAGATAAGGGCAAATGAATTTTAATAGTAAAAAGTGTAAAGGTTCTTCACCACCCAGGTTACTCAAATAAAAGAGAGCGAGAGAGAGTGGGAGAGAGAGTGAGTCTGTGGACCAAGAAAAAATTTAGGTGTAATTATAAGCAAGTAATTTGAAAGTAGCTTATCAGTGTTTGGAAGCTAGGAATAAAGTCTAATAAGATGCTGGGCATAAAATTGCAATGTTGTTTACGAGAGAGCAAGGAAGTTATAGTAAACTGTATTAATAGCTATGTTAGGCCATTATACACAGTTGGTAGCACAAATTTTCGCGGCCCCCTTATTGAGAGAAGACTTAGATATGCGAGAGCGAGGAGTGCAACATAGGATGATTTCTGGGTTTGAGGGTTGGAGCTAAGAGGCTGAAGGGTTAGGAATGTTTTATGTAGAAAGGCAGAGAGGGGGACAATATACAAGTCAACAAAATATTTACATCTATTGATAATACAAGAGACCAATAATTTTTGCGAGAGAGAGAGAGTCAGGTGACAGGCAGGGGACAAGATAAGAAAATTAAGAAGAAAGCATGTCATGTTTGATATAAGAAAGCAATGCATTCAGCAATAGGGGTTGTTAAATTTTGGAATGTCTGCCACAGGAGGTTGTTGAGTGTTGACTCGATTGCAACCTTTAAGAAAGGGTTGGATAGGTGATTGAAAAGGGTTGGGTATGATATAATATATTTAGACGAAGCCCAAATTGGCGGGGTTTTAATTTACTTGTAGTTATGTATGTTAGACCAGCAATGTCTACTTATAGGAAAGGGGGGTGGGAGCTTTTATGTTTGGTATCATATATATATATATAGTATATATATATATATAATATATATTATACTATATATATATATATAATATATATATATATATATTATATATATATATAATAATATATATATATAATATAACTATATAATATAATATATATAGATATTATATTTATATATCTTTATTTTTTGACTAGCCAAATTGGTGGATTTTTTAGTAACAGTAATTTGACAAGCCCTAGGGTACTTTGTGGATTTGCATTAGGGATGTACCGAACAGATATTTTTGGTTCTGGCCGGAACGGAACTTGGAACTTTCGGAACCTTGGGAAGTTCACTGGAAGTATCCGGCCAGAACCTAGAACTTTTTTCGACTTCCAGTACACCTACATATTCTATCTTAAAAACTTGTCTATAACAAGCGAATCTCCCTAGAAGTATCTGCATCTTGTCATATCTCCAGACTGTGAGCTCTTAGTTCTTCTGTAAGCCAAAATTTGGATAGCAGATCATCATTAATTTATTAATAAAATAGGAATATACTATATAAAGTCTACTACGGGTCTTCAAAGTTTAAAAAGCCTTTTTCAAAAAAGTGCTGTTTTTAGAAGGGTAACGTGTTGAGGATAAGATATAACCTACTATAAGTTCAAAAAAAAAAAACTTCCCAAAAATCAGAACAAAAACAAGGAACAATCATAATTATCAATCTAACACCATAACATTATTAAATATTCAAAATAAATTATATATATATACATTTTTAAGTAAGAAAATTATGGAATCGTTGTTTAAATTTTTTAAATTTTGCTTAAAACAGTGTTTAAGTTAATATTTAGTAATCTAGCAGTTTGTTCTTTAAGGCTAAATTATTACCAGAATAAGAATAAAAATCCGTAATGCAAATTCAGTAAGTCCATTATTTCAGAAAAAGAATTTACAATTATTTAACATACCGGTAGTCCAATATTATACAATTTCACGAGTTATACCATTAATTATATAAATAATTTCCCTAGTATCGTGAAATAGGGGTCTACTAATTGCAATACAGTTTCGTGTCCTTTGAGACCCAAAATATAACACATATTAACAAAAATTAACTTCATTTCTGTATCTTTGGCGAAACACTTTTTATGTTGTTTTTAAGATGCTGATTTCCGATATATATATGTTTTTCTGCGGGACCACACGATTTCGAGATATTGCCATTTATGTAATTTGAGCTTTTTTTACTTATTATTAAAATAACTTTAATTGACTGAAACATCTGACGACCTTAACCTTTTTTTAAATCATAATATTTAAGTAACATTCAATGAAAAACATTTGTATATATACATTATTTTAAAACAGATGCACTTTTAACAAGTTATTTTTTACAATATTACATATTATTTACTGGTTTGTAGAATTGCAACAAAATTTATGAGACAACTTTTGCGAGTAACATTCATTAACAACGATTTGTATATGATTAGGCGGAACATTATTGTACAACATTGCACTTTTTACAATTTGATTTATCGTTTAAACAATTTTAAAATGATTATTTCATTTTTTAAATCTTTTCACAATTTTATATTAAACGCAACAGCGTGTGATTTACGTTTGTAAATGTCCTGCGGTGATCCCCTAATGAGTCCCCACAGTAGTCGGCGCAGCAAAGGGTACGGGATTCCATCGTATCCTTGATATCGTTTCAGCATCTCTCGACTAGGTCGTTGATGAAACCTCTCCCCTGTGTGTTTCATATTGCGCTGACGTGGGAGGGCCGTTGTAAATTTGCGCAGGAGAACAAGTCAAGGGTGAGAGTGAGAAAGTGGATTTATAGGGGAGACAATACTGTATACAGGCTTGAGCTTTGTATGCTGACAGTAAAGTGTCAAACATCGAGGTCTTGTTAAGTGACTTCTTTGTAAGACCCTCAAGAAAATTTTTGGACTCACATCTTGAATGCAGACCAGGACACAGACCTAAATTCTTGTTCTGTTGAGACAGTTCAAGACAAATTTTTCATTCTTCAGCAGATCTCGAATTTTGAGGAGCCAGCAACAATCCTTCCTTAATTTTAGCAATCACTAATTTTTAGCGAATCACTAAATACATATGTATTTGAATATCCTTTGCCTTCGTTTGTCCATACTTTAATAAAATTCTTGATAAGAGTCCCAAGTTTTGTGAAGAGGAGGTAAAAGTACATCCTTAGGAATTTTAATGTTTGCTTTAATATTTTTTTCCCCGGTGATGAAATGGTTCACGAGGTGGCCAAGACCTTTCTTATGTAATGGTTCATCTTATCCGCGATGTACCCATTCACACAGAAAGCATGGATTACTTGGTATAAGGGAGATTCACGTGAACCCCAGTTGCAAGCCTAACATAAATCCAATAACTTTAAAATCACCACAGAAGTTTGTCCATTGTAATGGTTTCCCACGTACTGAATGTTATCCAAAAGAAAATCCATGCTTCCATATGATTCCTTCATGTGTACTGCATGTGCGAGTAAGGGAAATGAGCAGCAGAATGGTGATTGTTACCAATGTGTAGTAAGTAACAGCCTTTAAACTTGAGACTGATGCATCAACAAACAGTCTCCACTCTCCTGGTTGTGTTCTGGCCAAGGGCTTGCCATCAATCCATCAATATTGCTGCAGTAACTAAGTGATTCAGTCATTTCAAAATATTGCAGGAAGTTCTTATGACGATCACGAAAATAGGTAAAATGAGTACCTGAAGCCAAAAAATTCCAGCCTTGTAAGCAAGGCAAGCAATTCAGATTTTTCTTTAGAAAGACCCAAGTCTCTAACAAGAACATTCAACTCCGGTTGACTGATCATGTGAGGTTCATCTTGAAATGTGTCCGGTTCGTAGTCTACATCAGTTGTATCGTCCACTTGCATTTCCTCAATCTGTCTTACGGTTTCTGGTGGTTTTGGGAATAGGCAAAGTTCCATTATGTGGTACTGGCCTTCTTGCAGATTTAAGTTTTGGGTATGCTATTTTTTTCTTTTGCTTATGCGCTTTTCAATGCCCGTGAATGGACTAGCATTGTCATACAAAAGTGCATCACTTACTGATCTACTTGAACTCCAACCATAGGAATGGCAGAAAGGCATGCATCTGTTATCTCTCCATTTTAACCAACAGCCTAAAGTAATACAGCACACGTAACCAATCAAATGTGGGGAAGCCCGAGTTTTATCCTGGTCCCCTATTTTGCAACCAAAATAATGTTCATTAAGCATATTTTATCATAGGAGTCTGATTTTCTTTTCTGTGATTTAAAGTGTACTCACCACAGATGTACAAACGAATCGTGAAATTTACACACTTCTACTTGTTGCCATTACTACACAATCACAAATTAAAAAGCACGATTGGTGATAATACATTTAACGAAAACAAACAATGGTATGAATAACACGTCTTTCACCATAGATCGCTTCAAACCGTACTGAGGTGGCTGCTTCAACGGATTTAATCGCGAGTCCCACTAGAGTCCGAAGCGCCACCCGTTGCGGCGGCCAACATCCCCTGGTTTTGGAAAACTAAGGGTCTAATACACGTTCCACATTGCTTATTATGAAATTACGTTTTCAATTTTAATAATCTTGTTATTGATAATAACACAAAATTTAGCCATTATTATGCGTAAAAGATCTCAGCACTTGAATAAAATTTACAAATAATCTCAAAATCTGAGGTCCTAGCCAAGAAACTGATTGCATTTTCGGTAAATCAGCGAGTAATTAACATAAGAAAATGACCCATTTTATACAGATAAATCTTGTAAATATGTGATTTAATTAATAACAAGTATAAAAATAATAATAATAATAATAATAATAATAATAATAATAATAATAATATAGTGATTAATAATACATTAATAATAATAATAATTAATAATAATAAATTAATAACATAATAATAATAATATAAATAGATAATAACATAATTAATAATAACAATAATAATAATAATAACAACAAAAAATATATAATAATAATTAACAATATTAATAATAATAATAATATATGAATACAATAATATAACAATAATAAATATAATAATAACAATAATAAAATAATAATAATAATAATAATAGTAGTAGCAATAATAATAAAACTAACAGTGATAATTATAGTAATGATGACAAACAAGAATAACTAATATCAATACTAATAATACTAATTATATAATAATAATAATAATAATAAATAATAATAAAATAATAAAAAATACGGTCTTAAGAATAATAAAATGAACACTATTATTATTATTAATAATAATAATAATAATAATAATAATAATAATAAACCAACTTCCTTGGACCAGGTTTAATACCCATTGGAAAAGAAGGGCATGAAAACTTTTCTCCTTTTATTCCGAACAGCTGGTGGGCTTAAGAGACACACTGCCCGGTGATTTAAACTATAAATAAATTTAGAGGATCGGATATCAAGTGACCCTTAAAGTCATAAAAAGTCAATCAAATAAGTTACTTTATATATAAAGTCTTTGGAAATCTGACAGAGTCTATAAGGTACATCATAGACAATTGAAAAAGTGGTTCATTCCCCCTAAATATTTAAGAGAAAATCCTTTATTTAACCAATTATTAACCAATCAAACGGCGCTAGAAGAATTTCCAGAAGAGGAACTTCCCGAGAACATCCCGGAGGCTTCTTCACAAACAGCACCACCAACAACATCTAATGTAGCTGACATGGATTTCGAAGAAGATGGTTCGGATGATTTCTTGGGATTTCCTGACTCTGAAGAAGTGGAAGAACTTTCCAGGGTAATTCTGTGCAGTATTGAGAAGAGTCTTCTTTTACATCAGCAAGTACGAAACAACCTAACAAAGGTAAGTACAATCCCTTCTATTCTCTTACCTACTCTTTCTCTATCTTCTGCTCTTCCTGTCTCTACGGTTTCTACCTATTCTCCTAGTATTCCTAGTGAACTTTCTTCGTATAATCTTGCTAACTTATTTACTTCACCTAATTCTCCTTTTTCTACGTCTCCTCACACTTTCCATTCACCTCACTTTTCAAATTCGCCTTCTACTTTTTCTGAAGTTTCTCCATTTATTTCTTCCACTCTCAATTCACCTTCTTTACTGTCCTATACTCCTCTCTATATAACAGACCAAAGAAGCCAGATGGTTCCCCATAGGAGTGCAAGACGATTATCATGCGAAGACCTTCAGAGAAGATTACTCTTTGTCAACTCTCCAGTTGGAGAAAACGAAAAATTGGAACAATCAGAACAATTAAATAATTATGAAGAGGCTGTTGGAATGTTAACCCCAAGAGTGGCTGTTCCTGCAAGAAGGAGTGTACAATGGGCACCTCAAGTGAAAACGAAAGTCCTGGTTCAATTGTCCAGGTAGAAGAAGATCAGGGAGATGGTGTGGTTTATAGAGACAATGGTATTGCTTCTCGAACCAGATTAAGAGACCCAGGAGGTTCTTCTAATGTGCCATGGATACAGCCGCGCATTCTGGAAAGAAAAAGATATAAAGACGGACGATAAGTGTACATATTAGAAAAATGAAAATATACCGTATTAGAAAATTGTCACTAAATATTTCGAGGAAAATGTAAATAAAAATATATTAGAAAATTGTCACTAAATATTTCGAGGAAAATGTAAATAAAAATATATTAGAAAATTGTCATTAAATATTTCAAGTAAAATGTAAATAAAAATATATTAGAAAATTGTCACTAAATATTTTGAAAAAAAATTGTAAGTAAATAGATACTAGAAATTGTATATATTAGAGAGGGAAATAAAATAATAAACCTACCGAGTATATATGTTTTGATATCCTTTTACCGTTCGTAATCGAGTCTAAACAACAACTATAAATGTAGATCCTTCCTCCAATATACTTTTTACTTCCTACTCACCTGCCCCAGTTGCAGCTTCTGCAACTGATTCTGAACCTATACATATAATATAATAATATATATATTATATATATAATATATATATATATATATATATATATATCGAAATGAAATGAAAAGGATATATTGAGATTTCGATATTTTTCCAAAGAACCAGGAAACTTTCGCGAATCTCTTTTATATCTCATCAACATTATATTTATATTAACCAATATATTTTTATCTTTGCAGATCTTGTTCCTTGGACATTCGTGGATTTCCCACTTCGAATCCGAATATGACCAGAGAACAAATAACCCAGAAAACCACCAGGTCAAGTTTCTGCGAGTTCTGCTTCCATGGTTTGAGGATATTCCCCGAGTCATAACCAGCGGGATAGCAGCAGACACAACCTATGTGTTCTTATTCTCGTTGTTTAGTATGGCCTATGACCTGGTCAAATGGAAGCCAGAACATTGCAGGGATACATACTCTGTATCACTTCCCAATACGGAATTCCGAGCAGAACATGCCATTATGCCGATTAAAAGAATCCTCAAAACAATTGAACGCTACTGCCCTAATGCGAAGCTGTATGTAGTTATTCCCACTATTCCAGATTTGCCATTTTATAATTATTATCAGCATATGGCCTTTGCCCCTCCAGAGGCTCAGAAATGGTACACTATAGACTTACAAAGAACTTCTGATAGAGAATTGAACAAAGACTCTATCATGGTGTACAGGGAAATGATGCGCTTGCATACAACCGAGTTTAGGTGGACCAGAAAGCATACGGTTTCTGTTTCAGACGCTTTGGAATTCATGGATCCTAGAGCCCTTCATCAATTTACTCAATTGACCGATCCTGATAACCAAGTCTACACCTTGGGACCTAGAGGATTCCTATCGGATGGTGTCCACATGAGTAAACCTCTTATTAATGCTTTTTGGAAAATGCTGTATGCATATAAGATCTTAGATATTCCCTGTAGACTGCGATCCGCATTGTTTCCTACACAAGCCGAAATAGGGCCTACTATCAATTCCTTAAATAAAGAACGAAACGCAGTACCAACTTCCGCTCCAGCTCGCTTAATACTCTGACCCTGCGCATACGATTACCGGCCATGAGCCACCGAAAATTTATTCACGACTCAGTTTTGTAGATCCATCCTCTTACACACTTTCTACTTCTAACTCACCTGCCCCAGTTGCAGCTTCTGCAACTGATTCTGAACCTATACCAGTGGCCTCCACATCTACTGCCACTGGTGTACCGTTTGTGTGCAGGCCTCCACCTTTACGAAAACCAAGGTGTGGGATGTGCTCGCTACTAGCTGTTGCTAACGAAACATTTATAGCGGCAGATGTTCCTGCATCCACTATCTTCTCGGCAAGGAATCCTTTAATGCTGTCTCCATCTTTGTCAAAACATTTGGCAACCGCTTATCAGGCTGTGGAGAGTCAATGGACTCGGAAACGACCGCTGGAAAGCACCACTCCTGTGAGTGGAAAAAGACCAGTACAACTTCCCTGTTCCCCAGCTTTACAACAAATGAGATTTGATTATCATGATCTTGCTCAGGGACAGTTTGACCAGTTCCTCGCTTATTTTAAAGCATTATTACATGCTTCTGGAACAACTGTGGATGGAGTTGAGATGAGGACTATTTTAGAGATCTTTTCAACAAACCACGAACAGCGGTACAGTAGTTCAGAATAGAGCAATCACACAATTTCTTCTTCTTTATAGGTTACATTGTAGTTTTTCTCTTTTGATACAGCTTCTCCATTCTTTTCCGTCATGTTATGATGGGTGGGGAGGAATATAATATCCTATCTTTTCTCCTTTCTTTTTACAGTTCATCAGCTCTAAATCATTTAATCATCCTAAGAATCATTAGGATCAGAGGATTTTTTTTGTTAGATTCTTTGTGAATATCTGTTTTTGCACTTTTTCATCAACGGTATGAGTTCTCATTTTATTTCAATAATACAATAATACATCAAACTAACATTAAGAATCGTCGGTTGTGAGTATAATTTATTTCTTTTTTAATAGATTTATTACCAAATAGGAGAAGTATTACTTCCCAGTGTAAGGTTCTTCACCTAGGTTACTCAAATAAAAGTTTTAACTACATATCAATGGGGATTTGGCTTGAGTCTGTGGACCAAGAAAGATTTAGGTGTGATTATAAGCAGTAATTTGAAAGTAGCTAATCAGTGTTTGGAAGCTAAGAAATAAAGCTAATCAAGATGCTGGGCAATAATAATATCGCAATGTTGTTTACAAGAGCAAGGAAGTAAGTAAACTGTATGTATAATAGCTATGTTAGGCAGTAATAGAGTATTGTGCACAAGTTTGGGCCCTTATTTAAAGAAAGACTTAGATATGCTAGAGAGAGTGCAAACTAGAGCCAAGGATGGATTCTGGTTTTGAGGGTAAGAGCTAATGAGGAGAGGCTGAAGGAGTTAGAATGTTTTCTGTAGAAAAGGCGATTTCTCAGAGTGGGACATGATACAAGTCTACAAAATATTTACATCTATTGATAAACCGGAGACTAATAAATTCTCCTAGTAGAGCAGACACAAGGTGACCAGGGGGCATAATAAGAAATAAGAAAGAAAGCATGCCATCTTGATATAAGAAAGCATGCATTCAAGTAATAGGGTTTATTAAATTTTGGAATGGTCTACCAGAGGAGGTTTGTTGAGTGTGACTCCCCCCGAATTTGGCCCAACATTTAAGAAAGGGTTAGATTCGTTTATGGATGGGTTGGGTATCATATAATATATTGACGAAGCCAAATTGGCGGGTTTTTAGTTATGTACTTATTAATGCTAGATGGCATGTGTGACCATAACTTATTATAATGCATGTGGATGGTTTGGGTATCATATATATTATCATTATTTTTGAGCTAAGCCAAAATTGGTGGATTTGTAGTTACAATAATTTGACAAGCTAGGGTGCTTTGTGGATTTGCATGAGCATGTTTGGTTAGTGGTTGACTGGACAGTCTCGATAGGCCCATGTGGCTTCTTACTGTCTCTATATTCTTAATGTCTTAATGTCTCCCATTTTTTTTCCCATTGTTCTTCTGACCTGTTTTGGGATTTGTCACCAAGAACAGGTGAACTGCCATTCAAGCACAACTTTGAAGAAATCCTTTATTTGCATTTATTCAAGACACAACCTCTGGTGTCTTCCAGAGGTAATAAGAATATATATAGATAATTTCTTCTTGAAGGATAATGAAACATTAGTTTATATTTAGTATTTCTTAGGTAGTAGATAGTAATAGTTTTCTTTTATATCCATATATCTAGGTTCAGGATCGGGAGTGGTTGACACTTTCCGAATTGTGAGCGGTAGATATTTCACACGTAAGCACAAAAGAGCCTTATTGGAGGAACTTCTGTATAGAAAATTTTGGAGTAATTCTTCTTCATACCCCCACAACCCTTATGAAGGTGATTAAATAATTAGAACACTTGTGTTGTTTATGGGGCAAAGAAAGATTGAAAACAAAATCTTAACAGTTAAAATAACTAAACAAAAACTAAAAAAAAAAAACATTAGGAGATTATTGTGTAATAAAGTGAAAAAAAGTATACCCTATACATATTTAGGGAAATAAACAATTATTTTGTATTAAGTAAACATTGGTGTAGGGTTGCATAGGGAATTTTGGATTAGTTTTAGGTTCTTATCAATTAGTAATTGAGCAATAATCTTAAGGATTAATAATTACACCATTCATTGATGTTAGTTAATATAAATTCTTTAAATTTAGCTTGTCCCTCTTGCTCATTGTATTACCCTACCTATTTTTGTTTCAATGATTTTATTAACCCTCGCGACTACGCTGCGGACGTTTTTCGTCCGTATGCTTTTATTTTGAAAAATTTTGAAAAATTTTCGTATTTTTTTTTACTCTTTTTTCTTCTCCTTCCAGGTATTCTTCAAGAAAATGTTCAGGAAGATGTTGATTAATTTTGGTGATGATCTTGGAAAAAACAAAAAAGTTATTGGGGTCAAAGTTGAAACGGACGCAAAAAGTCTGTAACATAGTCGCGCGTGGGTAACCAAATTGACATTACGCTGTGGACGTTTTTCGTCTGCATGCTTTTTTTTTTAACAAAGCCTAAAAAAGGGTCGTTTAATTTCAGTATTTGATAAATACTTTAGTAAAACAATATAATTTATTTACTTTTAAGTTTTTTATTAATTTTTTGATTGAATTTTTTTACTTATAATTTTTTATATCTTTTTTTTTTCAGATTTGAAAGAATTTTTATAATTTTATTTCAATTTTGTTCGCAAAATATTGTATTGTTGTCCAATTTTTGGCCAAGTTTTATACTTTTTTTCAAAAATAAATTTTTTTAACAACAAAAACATGGCTCCAAAGAGACTGGTAAGCATTATTTACAAATTTTTAAAAAATGAACATTTTTATATCTTGAGAATTGTTTTTTTAGTTATATTTTTATGATGTACATGACGTGATTTATTTGCAGTTACTGAATCGTCATCATCTGATGAGGAGGGAGGTCAACGCACGAGCACGCCTTTCAAACCCGGCGCCCCCATTATTGGCAGTTCTTCTTCTGCAACATCCATTTTGGAGAGACACTGTTATGTAAGTATTTGATATAATGTACTCTAAACGTTTCTATTGCATTCACTTCCATTTACAACGGTATTTATAAAACCTTTCTCTTTCAGGATAAAACAAGTACGGGCGGCATATCTCAACCGTCTATGTCGGGCGTATCAAGTGGTGAAAAAAAGTCACTGAAGCAGAGGAAGAAGAGGAGGAGGCATGGGGAGACCACAATCGACGAGCTGTTGAATGTTTCTTCCATTGAATCTCCAAGAAGATCTACCCCTGCAGCTTCTCAATCTTCGAAAAATGAGATGCTTAGACGCGATTTTGTAAGTATTTGATATAAAATGTACTCTAAACGTTTCTATTGCATTCACTTCCTTACAAAGGTATTTATAAAACCTTTCTCTTTCAGGATAGTGCGGACATGGTTCAACCCTCTATGTCTGGGGAATCAACAGGAGCAGTACGTCAGTCTCTTAGAAAGCTTCGTCTAGGAGATTCATCTATTGACGATGCATTTGATGATTCCGACGTTGACCCCGATTATATCCAAAGCTCATCCTGTGATGAAAGTTCATCAGATGTCGATGACTGTGATGAACGCATTTATGTACTGGCAGAGGAAATGGAAGTGGAGGAAGAGGACCCTGCACCTGCCGCTGCCCCTGCACCTGTCGCTCCTTCAGCTCCTTCTGCCCCTGCCGCTCCTTCTGCCCCTGTCGCTCGCCCTGCCCCAGTCGCTCGCGCTCGCCCTGCTCCTGGTACTTGTTATACCGCCACAAGTGGATATAAGTGGTCCACCCTAGAACCACAAGCCTCTAGAACAAGTGCCAGGAATCTAATAAGAGTTGAATCAAAATTCAATGGGAAAGCTGCTGAAGCTTCAACGGTCCTGGAATGTTTTGATGCTTATTTCCAGGACCATGTTGTTGAGCATATTGTAAAATACACAAACGAATTCGCACAAGATTTCATTCATGAAAAGCAAGTAAAGGATGAAAATCTTTATAGGGCCACCGACAAATGGGAATTACGCGCTTTCCTGGGTATTCTTATAGCTATGGGGGCGTTTAATGACACCAAACAGGATTTAGAGCGACTTTGGAACGAAAACTGTGGGAAAAGTTACTATAGGGCCGGAATGTCCTTGAGGAGATTCCGCGCTATGCTCACTCTTCTCCAGTTTGATGACAGGAGAGCTAGGAAGGAGAGAGAAGCAGAAAGGCAAGTCAACCCTAATAAGGTTGAAGCCCTACAGGAAGTGTTTGACATGATCAACATCATTTTAGAACAAAATTATACCCCTGGCCCTTTACTTTGTATAGACGAAATGTTATGTTTATTCAGGGGAAACGCAGCATTTCGTCTGTATATAAAATCGAAACAGGGAAATATGGTTTGTTGATCAGAATGCTATCTGATTGCGAAACAAAAATGATTTTGCAACTGTTGCCATATGGTGGTAAAGTGGGTGACGAACCAGCTAAAACGCCTGAGGAGTCCGTTGTTCATCTCTTGAGACCCTACTATAAGTCCAACAGAAATGTTACAACGGACAGGCTATATACGTCGATCCCACTTGCCACACAGTTGTACAAGGAAGGGCTAACCCTGGTTGGCACCCTCAACCAAAGACGAAGACATCTTCCCAATGAGCTGAAGGAAACTTCTGGCCGAGATTTATATTCAACAAAGTTTGTTATGGTGGAGAAAGCTCCTTCAGGAGAGGACACTGCACCAATCCTGCTGGCTTCATATATAGCCAAGCAGAAGCCAGTAAAGAACGTCCTAATGCTTTCTTCGATGCATAGCAAATTTTCAATCCCTGCAACCTACAGAGGGAGAGAAAACCCCAAAAAGCGGCCAGAAGTGATTGAATTCTACAATTCAACGATGGGTGCAGTGGATACGGACGACCAAATGGTCCGAAAGTATTCTTGCAAAAGGGCCTCGCTTCGTTGGACCATGTCATGGTTCTATTCCATTCTAGACATCTGCACATTTGAATGCATATCTCCTTCATTCCATCAAAGATCCAAACATAGCTGAGGACTTGCAGAAAAGAAAACATTGCATTCGAATAAACTTCTATGAAACATTAGCAACAGAACTTATAAGACCACATGCCATCCGGAGATTCGAAAAGAATAAAAGCCTCAGCTTGCTGATAAAGGGATCTATAATGACACTTTACCCAGAGGTAACACCACCACAGCAGGTTATTATCCCTCCTGGGGACAGGCTTCGAAGACTGTGCGCAAAATGCCAGAGGGATGGGATAAAGCCTGCCCCGAAAGTGTCAAAGGTATGCATTCTGTGTGGGGCTTACCTTTGCAAGAAACATTATACAGAGGAGGTCAAGTGCTCAGGGGTGTGCTGCAATCTATATTATAATAATATAATATATTATTTTTTTTTGTTTTCCAAATATTAGCCAAAAAGGAGAAAATTATTATTATTATTATTATTTTACATAAATATATCATATTTTTTATAAATAAACATTTTTTTCTTGTATTGCTGTGTTCCTTATCCTGATTTATTCCATTTTGAAGTTATCTGTAAAAAATAAAAATAAAAAAATTAAACAAAAAATACATATAAAAATATGCATTTTTAGAGACCTATAAAATTTCAACCACTGTATTTTAGGCTTTATTCGTATAAAATATTACGAATATGTCGAATCTAAATAAACTCAATATGAAGACATACAGATTATCTTGGCTTTTTTTATAGCTTAATAATTAGAGTATTTATTGAAATCACCTTTTTTAAAATATACAAGCAATTTTAAAAAAAAATTTAAAAATAGTATTAGCCAACATAATTTTTAAAATAATGGCTCAAACAACTCAGAAAGGACCTAATTACACAATGGGCATGCTAAAAGTTACAAAAAAAAAAAATAAAAAAAAAATTTAACAAGTTTGAGCGGACGTTTTACGTCCGCAGCGTAGTCGCGCATATGATCCGACGCAAAACGTCTGCAGCGTAGTCGCAAGGGCTAAATTAATATTTGTTAATATACATTTAAAGAAAATTCTATATGGTTCCTTTACTTTACATAAAAAAATGAATATTTATGTGAATTCTTTGTTGTTATATGTAAAACTAAAAGAAAAGAGGAATTTTGACGAATTGGTGGTATCTGACTAGAGTCGGAATTGGATAAACCTTGGAATTGGATAAAGGATATAAATCGGATAATAATCCGAATCGGATACAAATTGGAAATTGGTTAGAATCAGAGTCGGATACAAATCAGAATTGATTAGAATCAGAATCACAACATAACACTAAAAATAAAAACATAAAACAATCAATGATTTCAGGAAATATTTGGTATTTATTGTAACCTTTAGAATTTTTCTCTTCCCTCCCTTTGTATTTATATGTCCCTTGTTTAAAAATCATATACATTAAAAGAATATGTTCACTAAGTAGTTTGTCTCTTCCCACTGGTTTTTTTTTTAAATGTCAAGGTGTATTAATTCTAAGGAGGCAAATATATGCCTGAGTCAATGAGGGTTTAAAGTGCCATGATGATATATTAGGTAATCTATCGTTCCTTTCTTTCATTTTTTTGCTTAATTATTTTCCTGTTTAAACATTTTTTTAATCCATGCTATATTTTTTTATGTAACCACCTGACTCTGAGATTCCAGATGGAGAGAGCAGAAGAATAATATTAACATAGTATTCCAGTCGACAATCTTTTATTGGAAAGGCAGTGGAGAGTGTTGGCAGTTCTCTCAAGAGCTGTTAGTGTAACACATACGGCCCACCTGGTGTGGGCACTTGGCTTATTAAACTCTGTTTCTCGGATCTTCTAGAAGAGAAGAGTCAAATTCTTTTCCATATCGATTTATTGTGAGTTTTTTTTCATACTTATTTCATATTATTTTTGTTAATTTGTTCCCTTTCATTATTTATTATTTTTTATTATTTACTTCTTTGATCATCAATCTATCAACTATATACATTAAAATATATATATATATATATATTATATATATATATATATATATATAATATATATATATAATATATATATATATATATATATATATATATTAATAATATATAATATGATACCAGTATTAATATTATTACTATATATATATAATATATAATATATTAATTATATATATATATATTATATATATATAATATATAATATTATAACTGTAGAAATTATAGGAATTTTTAGTTATACCGAAAGAAGGGTAGAAAAGGTTGATGAACGCAAAGAACTTTATTGGACAATGATGATAGAATGCTGCGATTCCTGACCGTTAGGATTGATAGAAGTGTGAGGCCGGTTACAGCAAAAGGTCTCTCGTAGGGTTCAGTTCGGCGCTTGAAACACACATGCTGGTATTACGGCGATGGTCAGGGGTATTTGGGTCTGTCTCAATACGTGTATGACCCTCTCTGGCCCGGATGACTGCCTGAACTGTCTGGCATGCTCAATAGAGTGGGTGAATTTCCTGGACAGTGATTCTGATCCCATACGTCCGTGCAGTGCCTGTCCGCAGGTCTGGGAAGTGTCCCTGTGGGAAGGGGATTGCCAGCTGTCAAAGACCGACCATTTCAGGATAGGCACAATGTACGAATTGGTTGAGGAGCGGACTATATCTGGCCAGTTTAACGCCGTTCTCGGCTTAAAGTACTCACTAAGTCGGCCTTAGTGTGGTCCTTGCATTGTGTAGCATTTAAGGATGATAGGTCACCGATGTAGGGGGCAATATGGATGACATGATGGTTTGAGGATGTCAATGATATTACCCTTATACAGGCTGTAAGGTACTCCATCGAAGATGTGCACACTCTTTTAGGCCCCGATAAAGAAGTGCCTCCCCAGACCATAACGACCACCTCCAAACGGGGCACCTGCAACACATTTGCCATTGCGCGAACCTCAGTCCGGTTCATCGGTAACTCTAACACACCTGTCCAGGCGTTACAAGACACGTCTTGACTCATTCCATGAAAGAGACTTTTGCCCAATCATCGACCAATGGATGTGTTCTCGTAAATGCCAGTTGCGCACTTTTGTTGACACACTTTGTCACTCACTCTGGTGGCGTGTACCTCTGCCAGTTGTATCTGCAGATGTCATGCCATTGTGTAGCATCCATAAATGCACACAAAACTATAATCTTCGTTTAAGAATATTTGCATGAATAACTTGCTCCGTAATTCCGATCATGTGTCAGGGTATCCGGTACTGTAGGCCCACTGTGCATATCATGTGCGCTACAACAGAACGTTGACCAAGTGCTGGTACCGTGTGTACTTCAATGTGGAGTGTTTGTTTATCTGCCCGCACCACTGATCTTCTTGACATTTGATGCACATCTTTTCCATGTTTATCAGAGTCGCTTTCTACATGAATGATCCCTCGTCGATTATAGCCAACGACATAACCTACTCTCTCCCAGGCCTAGTTATGTGGTTTATGGTTTTTCCTGAAATTTTATTGCCGGTGATGGCCAATGCTTGTAGCGAAATCTCTGTGGGGTTTACATAGTTAACACTGATGCTGTCATCTGTG
>JABUQX010008213.1:37500-45000 GCA_015478945.1 Trachelipus rathkii
AGATGAATTGGGACTTACAAGGGAATAAATAGGAGCTCTCCTGGAAGGAAGCGTGAAAAGTTAAGAATGAGAATAAGTTGAATCTGCTTAGAATAATGAATAGGGATGGTGCCTTCGCAACTGATGAAATGGATATGAGGGGAGAGTGGAAGGAACACTTCGAAAATATGAATAACAGTGGTAGCAATGAAGAGGTGATAGTGAATGTTTGTGGGTTTGATGGTGCAAGTAAGAATATATATTTTTGGGATGAAATCATTAGTAAGGAAGAGGTAATGGATAGAGTGATAAAGTTGAAGAATGGTAATCTGCAGGTATAGATGGAATTACTGGTGAAATGTTCAAGAACGGAGGCGAGATGGATGGTGATTGATTGGATTTGGAAGTTGTGTAACAAAGTGTTTATGGAGAGTATAGTTCCGGGGGATAGGAAGAGAGCAGTAATGGTGCCCTCATATAAAGGTAAGTCAGATAAGGTTAACTGTATGAATTATAGGGGAATTAGTTTATTGAGTGTTGTAGGGAAGATATATGCTGGGATCTTGGTCGAAAGAGTGCGTCGAGTGTCTGAAGGACTGATTGGTGAAGAACAAGGTGCGTTTAGGAGTGGTAGAGGATGTGTGGATCAAATCTTTACAATTATACAAATGATCGAGAAAATGAGGGAGAAGAAGAATAAATTGTATTTAGGTTTTATGGATTTGCAACAGGCGTATGATAGGATTAATAGGGAAGCTCTGTGGAAGGTGTTAGTGATCTATGGTGTTCGTGGTAAGCTTCTGAATGGAATCAAAAGTATGTATGAGGATAGTGAAGAGTGTGTAAAAATAGATGGTGCCGAAAGTGATTAGTTTAATATTAATAGCGGAGTGAGGCAGGTATGTGTTATGTCTCCTTGGGTATTCAACTTGTATATGGATGGGGTTATGAAAGAATTAGAAGTAGGGGTTGCAGGAGATGGTGTTAGAATGATGGAGAATGGAAGAGAGTGGAGGGTTCCCTACCCATTATATGCGAAAGATTTGGTTTTGTGTGGTGAATCTGAAGAGAGTTTGAGAGGATTGGTAGAGAGATTTGGTAAGGTGTGTAAAAGGAGGGCTTTAAAAGCAAACGTAGATAAGAGTAAGGTTATGGTTGTGAGCTAGGACAGTCCTCGGTGTGAAGCTATGTTAGATGGTGAGAAGCTGGTTTAAGTGTCTGAGTTTAAATATTTTTAATATTTAGGATATATGTTGGATAATAAGGAAACGGATGATGCAGAGTTTGGTAGGAAAGTTGTGAATGGCTGGAGGGTGGTTGGTGCAATTAAATCGTTGGTGGATGTAAGGGGACTAAGTCTTGAGTGCAATAGGGTCTTACATGAGGGTATGGTGTTACCAGTGCTAAAGTATAGTGAGTCTATGGTCTGGATTAAGAGGTAAAGATCTAAAGTACAATGTGCTCAGATGGACAATCTTAGGGGCGTGTTAGGTGGGAGAAGAATTGATAAAATTAGGAATGAACGTATTAGAGAGTTGTGTGATGTGAAGAAAGGGATAAATGAGAGAATAAAGGAAAGTACGTTGAGATGGTTTGGTCATGTGGGAAGGATGGATGATAGTCTGTTGGTTAAGTGGATGTATAGTGGTGTGTGTGTGTGTGTGTAGGTGTGTGTGTGTGTGTGTGTGTGTGTGTGTGTGTGTGTGTGTGTGTGTTGGGAATCGACCGGCTGGGAGACCGAGGAAAAGATGAATTGGGTCTGTAAAGGAAGTCCTGGAAGGGAGAAATGTGAAGTTGGCAGAGGCGAGAAGAAAGGTGCATAATAGGAGGGAATAGCCGGGTTTGATAAAAGGGTATGGTTGGGGCCCAACTGGGACAAGGAATGAATCCCACACTGACGAGATGCCATAGTGAGGGTCCTTCACAGTCCCGTGAAGCTCTGGGGTGGATTTTCTGAATGCGATGAGTTCTCGCTAATAGGTATAAAGGGGGTGGTAAGGTTTTGTTTTCTTTCCGACTTGTATCATGTTCTTCTGCTACTTTTCTTTTTCCGGTGAATGGTACGCAATTTACCTCCAGTCTTGGGGAAAGAAGGTGGATGATGATGATAATGATCATCATCATCATCATGATATAAATATATATATATATATATATATAAATATATAAAAATTATAAATAAATATATATATATATATATATATATATATATATATATATATATATATATATATATATATATATATATATATATATATATATATTCGATATTAAGCTATTATTTTTATTGTTATTATTGTTATTATTAAAGAAGATTTATATGCAGCTTATAGTATTTATGTAGGTAGACTATATATTTTATTATTGTTGTTATTTCATTTATTTACATAAAAATATTTATACATTTATATACATGCAATATATATATATTATGAAATAAATACATATATATATATATATATATATATATATTATTATATATATATATTATATATATATATTTTTATATATATATATATATATATATTATTATATATATATATTATTATATATATTATTATTTATTAAACATAAATATATTGTTATGATTATATATTTATATATTTATAATTACTATGATTATTATTATTATTATTATTATCATTATTATTATTATTATTATTATTATTATTATTATTATTATTATTATTATTATTATTATTATTATTATTATTATTATTATTATTATTATTATTATTATTATTATTATTATTATTATTATTATTATTATTATTATTATTATTACAATATTATTATTATTATTCTTATTATTATTAATATTTATATATATATGTATTATATATATATATATATATATATATATATATATATATATATATATATATATATATATATATATATATATATATATATTTATATATATATAAAGTATATATATATATATATATATATATATATATATATATATATATATATATATATATATATATATATATATATATATATATATATATATATATATATATATATTCCAACAATCACGTATTCGATACCATGAATCATAATAAATTATATAATTTTTTGTGTATTTATCAAAGTGTATTATTAGGTAGCTGGCATGTAATTTTAAAAAAATAAAGAGACGAGGAAAAATACGAATTTAAGACTTCTCTAGAGAATAAACTCATAAAGAAGTTAATTTGAAATACAGTAGCGTATTGCACTATGTTATTTATATAATCAGTGTTGCTAACTTAAATTTTGAAAGACAGCTGATTTGATGTAAAAAACATTAAAATGTCCAGATTTGATGAAAAAAAAACTATAGACATCGGTAAAACAGCAAAATAATAAGAAAATAGCGCAATTTATTCATATTTTCACTAAATTAACAATATAAAGTACCAAACTGGCAATAAATACCCTTTGCAAAAATGAGATTCGTTTTTTTATCTTTTTATTTTTTCTTTTCACTTGAAATTCAAGAGACTTATTTGAATGTTAATTTGTCTTTTGCGAAATGAGAAGAATCTTCCACTTGAATATTCTGAATAGTAATTTTTCAGCATTAAATTACTTATTATTTATGCTAAAGAAGATTTTGCCTCATTTTATTTGATTCTTTGTCTTTTGCTTTCCTCCCCCCGTTTTACCTTCCCCTTTATACCCCAAGTGAGAAATCGTCGCAATCAGAAAAATATATGCATGCAGCATTGCGCGCCCTTTTTTTTATTTCATAAATAATAAATGAATATTATTTAATCCTATACCGTTGCTTGTTAATTTAGTTTTAAAATGATTTATATTTGGATAGGGAGTTTGAATTTACAGTTTATCGTGTGAGATTATATGTAAAGATAAAAAATCCCACATAGCTACTTTTCTATCTCAAATTGTACTTAAGAGAATTATTCAAATTGGAATATGTAATTTTAAGATAGAGTATATTAATAGTTGTAAATCGTTCACTGTGGTTCAAAAATTCATAAAATATATTCGCAGTACACTATATAATGAATATAAATACTGTATATTCATTTGTTTATTAAGTTATATTATTTAAGAATTGTCAAACTATAAAAGCTTTGTTTTATTTACATAATTTTTACCATAGTTGAAATTGAGTTAAAAATATTAAATAAATAAATATGTGTTTAAAGATTAAATAAATATATGGTAAATAATAATTAAATATTTAAAAAAAATGAAATAATTGATTAATATTATTATTATTATTATTATTATTATTATTATTATTATTATTATTATTATTATTATTATTATTATTATTATTATTATTATTATTATTATTATTATTATTATTATTTTTATTATTATTATCATTATTATTATCATTATCATTATTATTATTATTATTATCATTATTATCATTATTATTATTATTATTATTATTATTATTATTATTATTATTATTATTATTATTATTATTATTATTATTATTATTATTATTATTATTATTATTATTATTATTATTATTATTATTATTTTTATTATTATTATTATTATTATTATTATTATTATTATTATTATTATTATTATTATTATTATTATTATTATTATTATTATTATTATTATTATTATTATTATTAGTAGTAGTAGTAGTAGTAGTTGTTGTAGTAGTAGTAGTAGTAGTAGTAGTAGTAGTAGTAGTAGTAGTAGTAGTAGTAGTAGTAGTATTTAGAAGCAAATGAAACTTTCTCAGTCATTAACGCTTACATTGATGCTCTTGGCGTTACTTTTAGAGAGTGATCTAAAATAATAAACTTATTAGGAGTATTCAGACCACCACAAGGGGGTAGGATAAGCTTATACAAGAGCTTGATGGTTTATTCAACTCTACACTGAAAAGTTTGATCTCGGTAGTAGCTGGTGACTTTAATATCGAAGAATCTAGTAATAATACTAACTCTTGTGGAAAAAAAATTGCTAATTAACACAATGACGTCAAACGGTTACCTAAACTACATTACAGGAATTACACGCCCAAATGAGCACAATAACTCTACACCATCGACCATATGTCGTCAAATAATAGTGGTACAACAATATCCTTTACATTATGCACTGACCTTTCGAGCCACTACCCTTGCATCCTGACATTTGAATCTTTAACTGTTCTCCTAATGCGAAAAAAAGAAATAAAATATAGGCAAATATCAGAACATCATGCACAGAAATTTTTTTTTATATATCAAAATCCATATTTCTATCACTCATTTACCCAATCATGAATTATTACTTCGCAAATTAATTTAGTTTGACCTGATATTATTCCTTAAAAACCTTTTGTAAATTGCTAATGATAATTTTTAAATTAGATTTTAATCTTTAACGAAACTTTTGAATTCAATATTAATAAATAACTGAAATTGGAAGGAACTACTTCGTATCGTGTGGAAAATATTGATACACTGTCGAATGATTTCATTTTCAGCAAACTACATGTAATATACTTTACATCGCATATGATATACTTTACATCAAAACACAATGCTATGAAATTGTTTGTGTCAAAGTCTGTATTGTTTAAAATAGTTACCCATAAGACATTTTATTCTATTTTCTTTTTTAATATTTTACAATAATTTTTTAGTTAATAATTAGAAAAAGTATAAATATATTTTTTTATATTATATCATATTAATATTTTTTCCAACTTCGCTCTATATTAAAGTTATTTTTATTGAATATAAATTTAAATAGCAAAAATGCTATTTTGTTAGCGTGGCAAAGATTTAATACAAGGCCGTTATATATATATATATATATATATATATATATATATATATATAAAGAGTATATATATATATATATATATATATATATATATATATATATATATATATATATATATATATATATATATATATATATATATATATATATATGTAAGAAATTTTACATTTCTTATGAAAGTGAAATTTAACATGTAAAGGGTTTTACTTTGGCGTTATACAGTATGTTGGCAAGGTTCACAGCGATAATCTTTCAGTGGAGGAAAAGTAAATTTTTTTAGTTCATTCTATATAATACGTATAATACAAGCTTTCCCATAAAATGAAAAACAATGAATAAGTGGCTGACAAAAGCATAAAGCATTACTAACCTCAATTAGACAAAAACATGAGCTCTATAAAAGTGCTAAGATGGGTATTATACCGATGCATGTTTACACAGAATACTCTTCAACCTTATAAAACTAATAAGGAAATCCAAAGCTAGTTTTTTTGTTGATAGATTAAACCAGACTCAATCCGATTCACTTCCGCAAAGGGGCATAATAAACGACATTTTAAACCGTCACAAAAATAAACAAACAAAAATTAACAAGTTAAAAATAGATGATAAAATAATTACAAACAAGCAGCGCATATTTAATGAATTGAACTCTTACTTTACTAATGTAGATGCAGCATTAGCAGCTGACGTTTCAGAGACAGAAGTGTTCTTTACTGATTATTTAAGACAACAAGAGTGGCAGAACTTTGCATTCGCAAAAATATCAACATCTGACGTTGAGTGTGTTATTAATGGTCTCATGAATAAAAGCCCTGACTTTCAGAGTGTACCAAATTGGATATACAAATACCGTAAAAAAGAAATCTCACCTATATTATCCGCCCTTTATAACAACTCAATTGAACTAAATCATTTTCCAACTGAATTAAAAATTCCAAAACTTACCCCTGTTCCCAAGAGTGCTGACACCTCCCTCCCGAAAACTTTCGTCCAATCTCAGTCCTTCATATAACTGGTAAAATTCTTGAAAAATTAATTCACGCACAACTTCCTAATTACTTGCATGAAATGTTCTCTCAAAAAATCAGTTTGGTTTACCAAAAACCCAACACAGAAGATGTTTCTTACTGAAAAGCTAAACAAAGCACTAAACGAAAAACAGACAATATATCGAAAAGCATTCGATGTAGTTGCACACAACCTACTCTGAAGCAAATTAGAAAGACTTGGTAACGCTAATGGTTCACTACAATGGTTTCAGTCATATTTATCCGATTATCAATATCTTATTTTTAGGTAAATTTCGACACTTAATTACTAGTAGCATTTAGATTGAAACATTTCTTTTCACAATTTAGTGCTTAAATTGTGAAATTTGGTCATGAAATAGTCAATGCGGCAACCCTGAACAGAAAAGCAGGAAAAAAAATCGCAATTTTTCGTTATTTTTTTTAAAATCAAGAATAACGAGGAAATGAACGGATATTAAGAGAAATACTCCGAAAAGCGTTTTTCGTTATAGTTCAAAGTATTTGCTTGCTTTAAGTTCCCGCAAGGTTTCATAGTTTTTCGCTGTGAGTAATTTCGTGCACGCGCACCTGTTTACCATGTTAAACTTCTCAGAAAGGCAGGCGTCTGAGTTACCGCAAGCATCGTATTGACTAACGAAATTTTTATCCATGTTAGCTGCTTGAGAAAGCAAATCAAATATAAATTTGAATTTGTTGCTAATAGAAGAGTTAGAGGAAGAATGATTATTAA
>JABUQX010008213.1:50000-57867 GCA_015478945.1 Trachelipus rathkii
ATTAGTTTTAAAATTTAAACTGCTCTTCTGTAAAGTTGCAAAAATGTCGCTTACCCCGTTCTTCCGTTCAACGGTAGATATGCAGCTGAAATTTTTATCATTTTTCAAAATAATTATTACATTTTATATTATTATTTTAAAAAAAATACTTGAAATTATATATGGACATATCATTAACACATTCAACTTGAGAAAAATTGTTGACAGATTTTTTTAATAAAAAGTGTCGGCGATTTTCCCTGCCGACGATTTGATGTTCAGGACCTTTAAAATCTGATTTAAATAAAATTTCATTTATTTTTATAGATTTAATTTCAAACTTTTTAATTTTCTACTCTCTTTCCTTTATTTACCATTTTTAATATAGATAAATTATGATTACCATTTCTGTTGTTTAGTAGCATTAGCATTCGTAAAAGTAGTAGTAGTAGTAGTAGTAGTAGTAGTAGTAGTAGTAGTAGTAGTAGTAGTAGTAGTAGTAGTAGTAGTAGTAGATTAATGAAAAAAAGTTTGTTTGTTTGTCAATATTCCTAATTCTATTCTATTTGTTGCATCTTTCTTGAAACTTATTCTTTTCTCGGGCCTTTTAATTTTTTTTTCTTTTCTTTTTTTGTTTGTTTGTTTGTTTTCTGTCATAAAGTCTTGTGCTCTTACTTTAAAGTATGATTAACTTATTCCGTGTTTTCTTCATTAAGACGCTGAAGATTAAATCATTTATTAATATTTATGAACAAAATTCGTTAAAGTTTTAATCAAATTATTGCTAATCCTCATTAAATTTAAAAAGATATACAGATATTTTTCGGTAAGCCTATATATATATATATATATATATATATATATCATATATACATTTTATATACATATATATTTTGTTGTATATAAAGATATAGTTATAGTTATATTATATATAATATATATATATATATATATATATATATATATATATATATATATATATATATATATATATATATATATATATATATATATATATTATATATATATTCTATTAGTTATATATATATATATATATATATATATATATATATATATATATATATAAGATCGTTTATCTGCCTACACCTTCATATACATATCGATTGCCATAGATTCGATCACATTTCATAAAAGTGAAATAAAAATGTGAAGAGTCAAATTTAAACTATGGTAATAAAACAGCTTAATACCTTTAAAAATATTTTTAAAAAGTTTTAAATCTATGTAAACTAACATAACAACATAACCTTACTTAACGAATCATAATCTCAATTAACGTAATTTAATTTTATATTTATAATTTATTTCACTTTGCATTGTTTAAAAAATACGCTTCTGGCACCATGCGTGCTTTGTACATTTTGTTCGATAACGTAGGTTTTAAAACAATTGACTTAAGCTTAACTGGAAACAGATAACCGACATGGGCCATATATATATATATATATATATATATATATATATATATATATATATATATATATATATATATATATATATATATATATATATATATATATATATATATGAGATGGGCGTTGCGCCACCGAGTTGCGCCTATGGCGCACTATCAATTTTACAAAGGCGCATAGGCGCAACAATTTTTAAAAAGGTGGACTAAGCAAAGGCGCACATCCAATTCTCTGCGCCTATAGCAGCGCCTATGAACAGGAACAAAGCATTTTTTTTACCCTTAAAAGTTAGAACTTAGAAGCGTGGCAAACTTGTATCATTCTAAAAAGCAGTGTAAAACTTTATATATATATATATATATATATATATATATATATATATATATATATATATATATATATATATATATATATATATATATATATATATATATATATATATATATATATATATATATATATATATATATATATATATTATATATATAACTAGTTCAGTAGTTCTTAATTACAAATAAATTGGCAACTATGGCTCTGAAAATTTGCAACTTCTGCAGCCCTCGTGCTGGACCTCCTGGGGAAAAATTGAGCACAAGGACATAGAGGAGAAAGAGGAGGTGTGTAGATATTAGTTTACGGTGTTTTAATTACAAAATTAATAAATGTGTTTTTCTTCCTTATAAAGCATGCTTTTATTATCGAACTAAAGTTTACTTTGCAAATAAATTTAGCGAACAGGCACCGGCCGGCGAAAAGTCGCAGGCGCAAAGGCGCATAGGCGCATAGGCGCATTGATGTGACAAAAATATAGGCACACTAGGTCCGTCGGCATAGGTGCACTCAAAAAAATTGCAGGCGTGCCCAGCTCTGATATATATATATATATATAGCATATATATATAGTATATATATATATATATATATATATATATATATATATATATATATATATATATATATATATATATATATATATATATATATATATATATATATATATATATATATATATATATATAAAATAAGAAATTCATTTAAGAATTATTTAAAAGCTATTTTTTAAACATATTAAAACAAAGAGCACGTGGTTTCGAACCCACATCCGGAGTTCATCATTTTGGAACAAGCTTAAAACCAAGAGAGAATATCCTAAAAGAAAAACAGGAATCCTTCTCCCCCCCCCCCCAAATTATAGATCAACTTGTTAGCAACCTGGGATGGTTGCCAAAATGAGTAATAATGGTCGTAACTGTGTTCGTCTAAACATTTAATAATTTAACTCAAAGCTATTTAGTGTTAAGATGATTTGTATTAGTTTTAAAAAGGCCTTGCAAAATTTCCTATTTACTCATATGAAAGTGATTCTTCAAAACATTGGTCCTTTTATTTTGAAATATTGTTTTTTAACAACAAATAACTGGTATTAGTGATCTTATTTTAACTTTCTTTGCGTTTTCATTGAGGTGAAAAACAATGATTGTTTTCAGTGTCTCAACAACTTTATCTGTCAACTAGAATTAAACCCAGACATTAAAAATGTTATCACACAATTTCCACAATTCTAACCTTCATATTTTCGGTATTTTTGGTAATAGAGTGAGTATTCTGTGACCACTTAAAACTTACGACCTGCCCACACTTCTACACAGTTTTCACCACCTTGCTGATTTTTATGGATAAATTCTCCCTATAAGATCCACTTTGACGAATGATTAGGAACATCAATCTTCTATCAGGTAAATCACTTTCAACAGATCACCCTACACCAACACACAAACATCTACACTACACCCGTACCTAGAGAGATGGAAGCCCGTTAACACACTAGCTGGAACACCCTATGTTATATTCTCCACACAAGATTTGCCCTCTTACATCCAACTGACACCCCCCAATAAGTTAAAGGACATTCACACTCAACATGACCCCAAAGATTTGAATTATCTCCCGCCATACCAAAACCCCAATTCCATACCTCCCAAAATAGCACCATCCCACCCGCATATCACCACGCGAAACAACGAATAACCAAAGTTAAAGTGACGTCGGCTGATTTCAGGGATTACAATCTTCTTCGAGATAACATAAATGTAATATTAATATAGTAATAAATAATATTATAATTTATAACATAAATTATGTGAGCAAATTCTATTAAGCTAATAGCCATCTCTCAGATGAATACGAAATAATTTATTCTTTCAGAAAATAAGTTCAAAATAAATAATAATTAATATTTCCTCAGTATATAAAAATGGCTAATAATTCTCATTCATTTCCACTTTCTAATAACATTTTATTTATCTCCTTCAATGGGATCATTGGTATCATTTACCTCTATATATATTGAAAAGTTTAATTATCACTGAAACCTCCATCCATATAAATTATTAACATCAGTTGAACATCAATTTCACAATTTGATAAATACGTGTTTATACTCCATTTTAAATGTTATAACACAGTACAAAGAAACTCACTCAAAGTTAAATTTACAAATAGCAGAAAGAAATCGAGTAGAGACAATTGCGTATCGTTCTCGTGGTTAATCAAAAGAACGATATATTGTAAAATAATAGTAATGAATAAGAAAAGAGTATTTGTAGTTTCAAAAATTAACCATTATCATAAGATACATAGAATAATAAATAAGTAGTATAAATCACATTGAAATGGAATACTGTATTATAAGAAGTTGAAATAAATTGTAAAATAAATAAATAATAAGAATGAAAAAAGTGGTAAGGATATGGTAAATGGAGAATAAAGCGAGATTAATTGACACTTATTTACTCAATAATAAATATGTAATGGTCAATCACTAGCATTGAAAATCTATGCACCTGTATAGAAAGGAAAGATTAATATTTAAAAACTCCAAATTTCTAGGAATTATTGCTCTTCAAAACCTTTTATTCTGGCATAATTAACATTATTTTAGGTGTAACTAATTTCCTTTGTTAACATTAAAAATAAAATTTCTATTAAAAATGTAAAATAAAATATTTATGAATAATATTATTTATTTTACAATAATTAGATGCAAAATTATATTTATAATAACTAATAGTTAATATGTCTATGCTCTGATAAATTTGTAAAGTATTTAAATGTTTGATTCTAAAATTAAATTCAAATCCATAGACCACTCATTAGTTAATTTAATGTATATAAATCACTTTAATTAGGAGTATATATACGACAATAGCCTTTTCAACCAAAATGGAATACATTATAAGTCTACCCTCACTTGCGCAAAACTAGATTCACTTTGAATCCTCACCAATGAAATAAAATAAAATAATTAGATTAATGATATTCCCCAAGAATAAATTCAAATAATAATACAATTTCCTGAGACTAATGACTAAACCATGAAGATTTAGCACCTTCAAATAATATTAAATATATAGTGATTAAGATAATAAATAAGTTATATATAATAAAGTAATATCTAAACGTAATATATATTTAATAAACCACCAAGAATCAAAGACCAGATAGATAATATTATCCCTATAATTAAGTAAAAAGTACCCAGTACATGTTGCTGCTGAGAACAATGAACAATAATAAAAATATTATAGAATTTCTCTTGAACAAACAAAGTAGTAAGCGTATGATTAGAGGCTGAAATGAGTGGTAATACAACTGACAGCTAGAGCGAGATAGATCGAGACATGTATAATTAGACCGCCGCACAGAGAGGTTCAGTGAGTGAGATAGAAGATGGTAGAAATGATCCAGATAATGGTAAGTCATTTGGAGATAGATTAGCGAAAATGGTATAACTTGAGATGAGGAATTGAGTTTATCTCGTATAAAAGATGAAGTAGAGGATAACCTAATGAAAACGTCCGACACGAGTATATATAAGAAATTGAGATAATAGATGTTAAAGCATGACTGACTTTAAATGTACAAATATTAAAATCCGTGGTAAAAATTAGAGAGCCAATAGTCCATCTTGTTGTAATTACTACTTATAAATTAAGCGATAATTTAAATAAATTCAATCTTTGTAATATATATAGATAGTTATGGTGGTGTAATTCGCCACTACAATATACTAGCATGGAAAGTAAGATATCCGGTAATTGACACCGTCCAGAAGATAGTGTTATAAACACGATTTGCTAGAATAAGAAGAATACCCCAACTGAGGGTCTCACACTGTAAAAATAATTAAATTATGAGCTATCTGACACGCGCTCAATTAATACTACTACCATATAATAGAGAGTAATAATTCTAATATATATTCAATTTAATAATAAATTATAAATAGAGAAATAAATGAGGAATAAATTAGGTTACATGATTCCTGAAAAATAATAATAAGTATATATTTATTTTTAAAGAGTGAAATAAATAAATAATAACCTAGGATCTGCATTAGCTCAATTTAAATTACCTAAAGTGTGTGTAAGCATCGAGTAATCGTCTGATAATCTCTTCTATAATTGCCATTCCTAAATCTACTCTTCGCTGCTCCAACTCTCCTGGTAAACATAACGGATATCCTATCTTTGTGAGCCTCCAAGTACACCTAAATTGTTCGCCCACATCCTCCCTCGAATTCGAAATAATCCCGAGTCTCATTCTCGTGGTAATACACGTCAACAGATAGGAAAATCCGAACTATATAACCGCCGCCGCATATGTTGTACTTCCAACCGTATTTTAATTCAGAGTCGAAGACCTTATACATCTTTACGAATTCTACTGCTGCTATTTTTTATTAAGTGATCCTCTACTATTAAAGAAACAACTTCTCATCAAGTTAATACAATTGAAATCATCCAAAGATAAATAATTGTGACAATAAATTATAAACCGAACCATTTGGCGTCTAATTAAAGTGATTATGTATTTTGGCATGTTTTCCCTTAATAAATATGGCAAATTTTTTGTGGCATCTGAAAATTTTGCTTGTAGAACCGGACTTAAATTGAAATATTCATGTGTAGGTATAAAAATACTTTTAAAATCTGATCCTTCACTAATTAGTATTGCTTTCACTTCAGGTTGCATGCAGAACTGGACAACAAATTTTACTGAACAAAGATCTTGCAATTGAGCTACCATGGTGAAAAGGCTATGTTCGTATACCTAAGGATAAACAAAAACAAAGGCTTGATAATTTAATAGATTTAAAAACTTTTCAAAAGCATAAGAGCATAGAAAACATTTAGTTTAAAAAAAATTGACAAATGAACAAAAATCAGCAAAATTTTGACTTTTTAAATAGGTAAAAACATGCATTTAAGTTACATCTATGACAAAGTAAATTTGCAATAATAGGTTTTAAGAGAAATAATTCTAGAAAATTTGAGTTTAAATAACTTTCGCGCCATTGACAGGAAAGCGATTCATACTGGACATCCCCATTTATGGAAAGTGGCCAACTCCTTTCCACTACCATCCTTATCCTTCTCTATGGTGTTCATTCACTTCTCTAGGGTATTCATCCATGTATTTACCTATTTGCTGGAAGGTAGGAAGACCAGCAACGTCCTCTACATTTAAACTATATCGTTTTTCGAAACCACTTGCTCATCGATATATATATATATATATATATATATATATATATATATATATATATATATATATATATATATATATATATATATATATATATTCTTATATATATATATATATATATATATATATATATATAAGATATATATTATATAAATATAATTTGTCATTCCTGAAATATTGCCCAGAGCGGAGCAGTGGTAGCTTTACCCTGGCAAGGTTTGTTCCGTGGTGGGTATTTCCGGTAGGATGTGTTTGGGAGTATGGAATTGGTTTGGTATGCGGAGATAATTTCTTTGGTCAGTTGAGTGTGAATAGTCTTTAATTATTGGGGTGTCAGGTGATGTAAGGGACAATCTGTGGTAAATATCAGAATAGTGTTCCGCTGGTGTAGCTTTCATCCTTCTAGGTACGGGTGTAGGTGTAGATGTTTGATGTTTGGTGTAGGGGTGATCTGTTGAAAGTGATTTACTATAAAATTGATGTTCTATCATGTCAAAGTGGATCCTTATAGGGAGAATTTTTGATTCAGTCAGAAGGTGGTGTATAGGTGTAGAGGGGAGGCAACCGGTTATAATCCTGAGGGCTCTGTTTTGAACACCTTCTAGTTTTTGAATGTTAGAATTTGAAATTGTGGATGCCCATACGAACGATGCGTAATTTAGGGAGGAATGAAGATATTGTCTGTATATTATTACAGTTGGTTTCTTTGTGCTGGACAGGATTTGTTCCCGTTAGCGTCCTCAATGCTTTTAATTCATGTGTGGTTTTGGATTTAATGACGTTTATGTGGAGGGTGAATGTCATATGTGCGTCGAAAGTTAATCCCAAGATGGTGGGTCGCTTTATGGGGGAGTCTATTATTTGAATAGTAAATTGCTGGAGGAAAATTTGATTCTTTCCTATCAGGT
>JABUQX010008214.1:0-32269 GCA_015478945.1 Trachelipus rathkii
ATCACATGACGCAGTATTCTAGTCATTTTTCTTTCACGAGCTAACAATTAGAGGCAATATTACCAGGACAGGCTGGAAAATGTTGTCTTTAATCAGATATAAAATTGTACACGGACTTCTCAAAGCTTTCCATCAAATCGGTATCACCCTTAGAGGGTCATTCTTCTAATTATCTCTAGTGATGATGACTTTTGAATTTGAAAGTGAGAATCATCTATGCGTTTAATGAAATCGCTTGTGATCGGTGGAATCATATTTATATACGTGGCATCACCTTTAAACCACCAAGGGGGCATATACTGAAAGCTGAAAATTTGCGAATTTTTATTATTATTATTAATTATTACGAGTACGGCACGTTGGCATGATATGGTGAGATGGATGATTTAGTGAATAGTAATTGCGTATTTGTCTAATGTTTTGTTATATATTAAAAGATTTTTTCCTTTTGCTTTTGTTCTATTATTTTTTGATTATTTTTTATTTTATTTAAATTTATATAATTATATATATATATTATAAGTCAATATTTATTTTATATTTAAGTATAATTATCGTTTCATATTTTAAAGTTTTATGCAATTTATTGAGATTTTTCTTTATATACTGAGTATTTAAGTGAGGTCGTCATTTATTTTGTTTCGAAAGGGCACTTATGTATATAATTGGTATACGATTTATTAGTTGTGATTAATTGTGACTTTAAAATAATGTCTCTTTAATTGATATTTATTATTAATATCTAAGTATTTATAATATATTATTAATTCTGAAATGGTGGAAATTCTAGTTATTATTTCATATATGGTTATTGTTTCTATTTGTTCGATTTTATATATCATGTTATATGATCTCTAATTATTTAATATTTTATCGTTCTCAACCTTTATTCTATATTTATTATAATTATGTGTTGTTTTTGTTTTCTTGAACTTCTAGATATAGAGTTTTTAGTGGATGTATTTGGGATCGTTGCATTGCGGATATTGTTATACACTTCAACTACGACTATGATCTATTGGTCAGTTTTCTATTTAGCCACTTTCCCTGAAGTGCAGAAAAAAGTTCAGAAAGAAATCGATTCTGTTCTTCCTAATGGGGCTTTAGTTACTATTGAAGACAAGGCAAGGTAATACGATAAGTTTAAAAACTCTAATAAATTACTAAACAATTTAATGAAGACGAAATTGTGGGGTCTAGATTACGTGTTTGAATTGAAACTATTTCCCATTTTCGTGGAAATTTTTTGGATTGAAAGATTTCGAGCAATACTTAACATTAAAAAGTATCTTTCCTATGGAGAAGTCAGGAAAGAAAAAAAAATCAATAACGATGTTAGCTACAAGATTCATTGTAGAGATTATTCGGAGTGCTATGTTGGTGAAACTAATGATATTTCTCGTCGAATACTTCAGCATGATTATGATCTAAGAGTAGGGAATGAATGCAATGGAAAATAATCATGGACACCCCACTCCGGTTGGATGTATCGGTAATCCGTTTGCAGCGGGATTGAAAATCACTTCATTGATCGTCATTTGGTTCAATTTATATTTATATTTTGCGATATAAAGGTTGTTGTTATTGATGTAAAGATTGTTGTCGTTCATGTATTGATTTAAAAAAGTTAATTATTGTATGAATATACTATAGGCACTTTTCTAGGAGCTGGTCCCCGTTTTAGCTTTTTACTTTTTATCTTTATCCGTTTTACTCTGACTTGAAAGGGAACGTAAGCTACAAAAACGTTTGTAAAACAAGTGTTTGTAAAATCACTGACATTACTAACATCAATATTTAACCTCACTTAAACCAATTAAATTAATAAAACCATTATATTTTCCAGACTTCCCTACATGGAGGCATTTATTACAGAAGTTTTTCGCTATTCTTCTTTAATTAATATTGGAGTTCCTCACAGCGTCCTCGAAGATACAAAATTAGGAAATCACGTCATACCAAAGGTGAGCAGATTAATTAACTACTCATATTGTTGATATTATAAATAATTAATAAAAGATATTCATGAGAGGTATCTAGAGGTTATCGTAGCAACCTATATATAAAAAATAGACAATAGTGAAAATGTATCAGCGAGCAAACGAGCGGTAATGGTTTGAGACGAATATGAACTGCCCTTCTGGTAGTTATAATCTGCGTACACATGAATATATAAACAACCAAAAATATGTAACTATTATTCACTTATTATAATAATATGTGCGATTAAATATATATTACCCTGAAGATACCTATAGTCTATCTATTGTGTTTGGTGTCTTGTGAAATATCAAATGAAAATATCTTAAATTATATTATACATGATGTTCCACACACTATGAATAATAAGAATCTTAAATATATGTTCACAAGAGCTTTATTCCATAACATATATTATCAATAAAAACAGTTAATATATTGAGGCGTAACTTTTAAAATATAATTAATATTATTGCAATTATAAACCCTTTACTAGAGTCTTTGATCAAAAGGATTTGAAAACATACTTAGAAGTAGAAGAAGCATTGTAAAGTCCAATTACTCATATTAAAAATATAGTATTAAAAAAATATACTAAATTAATTAAAAGCAAAAAAAACTTAATAAATGTAGGTGATAAACTCGAGTTTCAGCAGTATCCTGAAGAACCAACCTTCAATTCATAAGTCCGTTGAAGGATATAAGATGAGAGTACGAACGAGATCAAAAGCGTTTAGATATCGACAGAATGAGATCGGAGTTATCAGTCCATGGATGGTGAACATGACGTGGAAGCATACAATCTGGAGAGGTCGCAACATCCTGTTTAAGTTGCACCACCCAGACCCGCAATAGAACTTCCGCCCCATGACAATGCGCGAGCACACTCCGCTCTGCGCACGTGGAAGACGCATGGTCAACCTATTCCTATGAGGTCAAAACCCAAATGTCCTGTTCTCACTGAGTGAGTCGCCCAGGTCAAGCTTGAGAGCACATATAAAAGCCAAGTCTAGAGAAGGCTTCGATTCTTCCAGCATCTGAGATACTCTTACGTGCAGGGATCTTACCTGCACACTAATAGACAGTGAGAAAGCACAGTAGACCAGGATCGAGCAGAGAACCGAGCCAGCGCCCACATCAGATAGAAATCGGTAGCACATCTGGAGATGTAATTTGGCCCGCGTTCGTTAAACGATTGTAGGTAAACACTCTAAACAGAAATGTCTTACCTCAGACGAGCGATGTGAATTAAGCCATATAATAATTATAAATATGCGAACATTACTTGAGAGAAGAGGGATTTGGCTTAGGTGTTTCAGATATGTGAGCACCACTTAGAACCAGTGGCACTAGTCCACTCCGTGTCACCAATATGAGGGCTGGGTCGCTGTTTGAAGAACACACCTTATTATCATTATAGCTGGAAGAATAGATAAGTGAGTTGAAGTAAGAGTAGAGCGTTTCGGCGGATGAAATTAGGCTAATTTATCAGTTACCCCGGGGACTGCCTTTATGGACTCATTCGAGGTTGAGGTGGTTCGCATCCCCCTCCACCAGACTGACCTACAAATATATAATATTATATATTAATATAATATATACTATAATATATAAATATATATATAATATAAATTATATAATATATATATATATACTATATAGTAATATAAGAAGATATAATAATAATATAATGTTATTAATTAATATATATAATATTAATGAATATATATATTATAAATAATAATAAAATATTATTAAATTAATATAACAATTATATTCTTTCTTATCATTACTCACCTACTAAACATATTAATTTTACCCAAGATTGGCGAGTAAGGGCGCTACACAGTCAATCGGATAAAGAAAATAGCAGTAGGTAAGAGTAATGACAAATTCGAAATAGACCCAGCCATTATAAACGACCTACCCATCTGGATATTAATTAGTGAATAAGCATCGTCACAAGACAAGAAATCCAACCTACTAAAGCTTCTATAGAACATAGCAGAACGTATATATAGGAGAGCCCTACTATGTAGTATAATATATCGATCAAAGTGGTGAACAGGGTTTAACTCTAACCTCCACTGGCCAGGTAGCCCCAACCCATTGCACCACACCCACTAATTCGGCCAATAGAAAACATTTCATGTATCTAGAGGCTACAACTGCGAAATTCTTTTCACCGAACCTCCAATACAACTCTCGTGACCGTTAAGTAACTCGTCGCCATATATATAATATATATACCCGACCAATTCTCTCCCTAATCATAGCACCTATTATTCTCGCCATCTGCAAACTCACATTCTCTCCTTCAGACATTCGTTCACCGACTCAATCCACTTTCTCTTCCTAATATCTCACAAAGAATACCTATGTTCCCAAGTATAATATTAACTAACACACTCTCCACTCTTAATTTTTTTACTTAACCAACGAAATAATGTATGGATCATCCTTGCAATTATGGCACGTTCTTAAATACACTATTTCAACATATCATTATATTTCTGACTCATTTACCCGCCCTTTCTCACAGACGTATATAATAAATAACCCCACAATCAGCTCTTATAACTTCATTCACTATTATTATAATTATCTATTCACACACCTAGCATGACCCTAAGATTGATCCATCTGAACACATTGAATTTAAGATTATCACACATTTCTATTACCATGAACCAGAGAGGCGCGAGCGAGCGGGATACCTGAAATCAAATTAAATTTTTCTTATACCTTTTCAAATCTTAAGAATAACACATGTTCGAATCAAAATGGACATTCAACTATTACAATAGGCATATAATAGCAACATATTCCCCTCCAATGTATTACGACTTACAAATATTGATGACAACACGCAAAGGCACTTAGTCTAACTGTACAATCTCGACCAAGCAGCGATTGATATGCAAAAAACCGAGTCTAAATAACAAACGTTACCTACGACACCATAATTGACATAAAAAAATTGAAACAACACACTGCCAGAGTTTCCTACTTCCCTCTGCATCATCCGTTCCCTCTCATCCAACATATACCCCACTTTAACACAACTAATCCTTATTTATATATTTTAATAACCAGACACTCCTCCAGCTGACTACACTAACGTACAAACATCATAAATCTCTGCAACACTTGAGCGAAACTATGTACACCTCATACTACAACCATAACCTTACTCATTACTACGTTAACTTTCAAAAACTTCACACTTTACTTCACATAATCCCTGACCAAAACTCTCTACCACTAATCCTCTCAAACTCACTAGTATCTTCAGATTCGCCGACACACAAGAAACCAACATACATCCGCATATAAGTAGGTAGAAGAGCAACCTCCTCTACACATCTCCTAATTTCTACTACATCATTCTACACCTATATTCCTGCTCTACCACTAACCTACGAAATTCTTTATCATATAACCACCATTACCATATCCCACAAATTAGAATTAACAGAGGATGAACATATACAAACCTACTGTTCTACACCTCCACTTAATATTATCCTAATAATACCAATCACCCCATTGACACTAATATTTTTATATCTAATACATGCTTCATACATTCGTCATATATAATACATAATCAATTTGCATTCCTATTTCAAGAAAGCACCTACCACCACACCATAATAGAATCACTAATACCTAGGCCGATACTATATAAATAAGCTTCTCACTATATTTAATACTTATATCATACGCCTTTAGTAAAACCATATAAAACCTAATATGAAGAATTTTTTCTTATCTTCTCACCTTAAATAAGAACATTTCTTCTCAACCATCATTTAGTAATTCAGATGTAAAATATAATATTTAGTCATCTCAACACAAATTTCCACTAACCACCACTCAAAAACGCTACACCTTGATTTCTTATAGACACAATAAGTCCCCTCGTCATCGACGCTAGCTCTTTCGCCAAAAAATATCAGCCATATATAGAGCAATATACCTTCACTACAACACTTACAAATAAACTTATTACCAAACTTATTCCCCTATAATTTACACAGTTCCCCTTTTCTCCTCTACCCCTTATACAATAGGTTACATATTACCTATATAGCTACTTCCTACAAAATGCTAACTAGGATTATACCACCAAATTGCGATATTACAAAAATAAATCTGCTTTATTATTCTTCTGCTAGAGCAATACAACAAATAATCACCACATCGCCTCCGCTCTGATCATTTATCAGCTAGATATACTAGCGTTTCGACATTCTGAGAGATTTCTTGGTACGAGGAATAATAATATATACCATTAATATTTGCGTATTTTTTTTCGGATTCTTTTCGGAGATTCGTGAAGCTCACGGCGATTAACCATAATTGAAAACAAATTTTTTTTTTTTAAACAGATATAACCTATAGTATCACACTTTCACACCACTACCATCAGACTACTCAGCTCAAAAATCCTCACAATATACTGGTCACCTATAAGACATAACGACAAAAAAGAGCAACACTTAAATCAAGGGTCTATCCCCATATATATAGGATATTCTGAACTATTCTATCAGCACCAATCAATCAAGACACTAAAAAACACAAACTTCATCGATGTTGAAACTACCTTAATCTTTGTGACATTTTTATATTATTAATATTACTGTTAATATTGTGCAGATTTCGAAGTTGTTCTTTCCAAACTCCCCTCACATCCCCCTTTCATCAGTGAACAAAAGGGCAAAATCATAACCCAGAGATTAGTCACCTGTAATATTCTAAATTACAGATTCTACCTTATCTTCTCATATACATTAAATTCATCTTTCTCACGCGCTAAGTTAAATCACCTTCCAAAATGAAAGAGCTATACAAACACACTATTTCACACAAAATATTGTATATGTGGTATCACCATTCACCTACGTCTAAAAATATATATAAAATGAAAAAAAAGACTAAAAAAAACAAAAAATAATATAATAGATTTTGAGGATAGCTAAAAATCAAGGTAGAAAAATTCAGTTATGAAAAATAAATTGATTTTTCCTGATTCTCAATCTACCTGAATTAATATATAATATAATAATATAATATATTAGAATATATTATACTAATACTAATTAATAATATATATATATATATATTAATAAAATATATATATATATAATATAAATAGTATATTATATATATATATATAATATAAATATAGTATAATATATATATAAATCTATATATAAATTATATATATATAATATAATATATATTATATAATATAATATATATAAATATATAATATAATATATAATATATATATATATATATATATAATTTATATATTAATATATTAAATATATAATAATTAATTACTATATAAATATATATATATAATATATATATATATATAATCATATAAATATTAATAATAATATATATTATATATAAGATATATAATAATAATATATATTAATATATATAAATATATATTATAATTAATAATATATACTCGTATAATAAATAATATATTATATTAAATATATATATAATATATTATATCATATATATAATAATATAATATAGTTAAAGTATATAAAAATAATTATATATATTAATAATATATATATATATATATATATATATATTTATATATTAATAGGTAATGGAGAGTATTAAAAGGATGTCAATAATTTATTTTTGAAATCACGAAAATCAGCCTGAGAGTGTGCAAAAAAGTGATTTCGGTTTAAGAGTCTCTTTAAGGAACTGTCAAAAAATTTGAAGCATTATTGAGAGAATGAAGAGATTTATTACCCTCATCGACCCGTCAAAATTTTGAAAAGGGGTTAAATTTATTTAGCTCTATATTCTCAATTTTCTCGTTAAAAAGTATTTATTAGTACAGTAAATATTTTAATGTTAAATATAACTTATATGCACTCAAAAGAAATTTAATCCTTAATAAATGGTACCTATATCAAAAACTGAATCTTTAGTATGTTCGTTGGAAATACGCGAAATTAAAAAAAAGGAAATATGTCATCGTTATCAAGAACTCTTAAGGCCTCGTTTATTTGAAATAAAAAATTTCCTTCTCTCATTCATCTCCACTCTCATCTCTTATTAAATAAAAAATATAAATATATATAAATATATATAATATAATATAATATAGTATATAATATATATTATATATATATATAATAAAATATATGTATTATATATATATTAATAATATAATATATAATTATAATATATATATTAAATAATATATAATTAATTAATAATAATATATATTAATATAACTATATTATATATTACTATATAATATATATATATATAATATAATATATAAATTAATATATATTAGTATATATATATAAATATATAAATATATAGATATATATAGTAGGTTGTGTGCAGTTAGTGTAGCATTTACGTTACATGTCAGTAGTATAATAGCGTTACTTATTGAGAATATGGATGAAAAAGATTAACAATACTTCAAAAAATAATTGAGGAAGCAATATACGATTCCTAGAACTAGTGTTAGGAGAACATATTATAGTATCTAATTATTTTAGTGACCGAGGCTACATATAATATTAAGACTATATTTGAGGTACCTATTATAATTTTTTCGCAATCAGACTAGATATTATCTATTCTGGTATTAATAACTACTATCAAGAAAATCATATTTAATCTAAGTCCTCGATGATTTTAAGTATTGTTTTATGGAGGTTGTATAGACTATAAATTATATATAATAGCACATAAATGTATATATAATAATACGTTGGCAATATAAGTGCATTAGATGTAGTATTTAATAGTATTATTATTAGAAAAATATTTTAATAATAGAACATCCATCTACACTATCAGTAAGTCCAATAGCGAATGATATCTACGATTAAACATATTGGTGCATCTGACAACATTAGCAGTTTAATTTCACACCCTAATAATATTCAGAGATGGGCAACAAAGAGATAGACCGCTTAGTACCAGCTATTCAGGGAAAATCAGTAATGAATTAAAGAAGTTTGAAAATTTTGCCAGTCAATTAAAGTAATAATAATAATTTAATATGACACCTATATTATTAAATAATGCAGTATAGTGCTTTGATAACACGGAAACCTCTCGCAGCATGTTCCGAAGCATATCAAATTATTACTGTATTAGCTGAGTCACTGCAAGTGATTATCTCAAGAATCGTTTAGATAACACCCCATCTGCAACAGGCCCTAATAATTACAAAGCAAATCCAATCAACATATTTACAGATACCATCACAGGCGCTAATTCTACCTACCACCTGAGTAATGCAAGGACTATATCAATTTATACATTACATCATCGCTGCGATAGCTAACTTTAAAATACTTTTAGAAACTCTGACAAACAAATCCCAAAATACAGAATATGTAATTAAAATGAATCCATCTGAAGCGTAAAGTTTATATTCTATCAACCTCCTATGCATAGGCAGATACGCAGATTAGTCTTCTCATTACTCAGAGATCACTACCACCGTACACTCCTGTTCGGCCTAAAGCGAAGAATTAACCAACTACTATCCCTCATATTAGCTAATCTAAGCGGGGTCCACATGGAGGCTGACCTTCTCATATAGTGACCTTTACATTTCTGATATCAAGAATATAGCCATGCTATCATTACAACTACAAATATATAGACTTGTCTCAAATTGGAATATAACCTATTATTGTAAGCTCGAAACATGGGGAAATTTTCAAGTCTCTTAGAATGGTTATATAGAGGGGGTTCGCCGCCCGAGGGTCGAACCGCGATAATGACTTTACGCTCCTGTTGTCGTGCTCTGAGTGAGCGAAGATTATAGCTTACGGATCGACGCCACTTCGACAGACCTGAAGGTCTGTCAATCCTTCATCAAGACACGATACTTACCTCCTGTCTCCCTCCCGATGGGACGCTCCCCCCCTAAAATATGAAATTAGACTAGTAGAAAGGCTGAAATTTTTGGAGATCGAAGATCCGAATTCCAGAAGGGAAATCGAATCCTTGATCCGAAAATCAATCCTCAACACAACCGCACTTCCGATTCCGATCCTAGCTCCGGTCTCCGACTCGACTCTGGATCCTGGTTCCAAAGCAACCGCTTCTGACTACTGGCTCGACGCCGGCATCTAGGTAGTAATCGAATCGACTTTGGTTCAACCGCCTGAAGATTTTTCTATGTCTATTTTATATAATTATTTATTGTTAGGAATGATTTTAGCTCCGGCTTATCCGTCGGCCTATGGCTCCGAATTATTATGTATCGTGGAGGAAGTTATCGATTCTGTTAAAAATGTGAGGGGTGTTAGATCCTTGGTGCATATCCTTATTCTGTATACGAATCTACGTCCCCGTCCCCCGACAGGGGACCCCACCCCCATTAACAAAATGAAGGTTCTAATAGCCTGAAATTGGTGGAGGAGTCAGACGTTAGTCTTCTAGCAGAGTTAGTATGGATCGAGGATTGGCACGCGGTAGCTCGGAGCCGGTCCGAGGCCAATGAAATAAACAGCGTATAACAACAATAGTTTGGCATTATATGGGTTATCCGAATCCGTAGAATTCGAATCATATGGTTCTATAAGACCGGTATAGGTTCTAGGAACCGCCACAAAGAGCGGCATTCAACCCAAACTGAATATCGCACATCGGAACGACGAAGACCTGATAAGACAGCCTTCCCTTACGACTATCTTAGGTGTAACCGAGGTAAAATGTACCGGAGGGAACCCCATCTTGGGGGACCGGCTCCCCAAAACCCTGAAATAATTACGCAGATGAGAAACTCGCGGTAACAACCTCTGAGGATGTATCTTAGGTTAGCCGAGGTCAAATGACAAGGAGACCTCAAACTTTGTGGGACTGGGGCCCAAATCAGAAGTATCGGCTAGACGCATGAAATTCGGTATAACCAATCTCGAGATGTTACGTTCAGACTGCCCCCACGAGGTTAAAATGAACTGTAAGACCTCCATTTAAGGGACTGCCCCGAACGTAACTTCGAGAAATATAGACATAATGCGATTGCAGAGCGCACTGCAACTCTATGACATCTCCTTCTTAAACTTTGATAAATCTATTCTCGTAAGCGATACAGAAAGACTGAAGTAGAATAAGAAAATAGACAAAATACAAATATATAAACAAAGATATAATTAGCATAAAAAATAAAAAAATTAAAAAGATATAAGAAGTCTAAAATTCATTTAAAAGGTTTATTATTCATAACTTATTTTTTATACAGGAGTAAGTAACTAAATCCAAAAAAAAAAGAATATATATATCAAAAAAAGCAAGATAATATAAGTTCATATATATTCTTTAAGTTATAACTGCTTAGTTGTGAAAACCTTTTTAATAAAATCAAACACATACCTACTATAATGCCTTGCGCGCACCTACATGATATCTCTGAGCCTCTAAGCATGCATCCACTGATACCCCTTCCCAGCTTCTGCGTCTTCCATACCTCCAAGGACCCACCGAAACTTTAAAAGCACCCCTTCACACTATTAAGAGATGACTATATATATATCATGTCACAACGAGGTAAACAAAATGACGATCACAAAACAAATTGTTCATAACACACTTTGAGTAAACGTCGTAAAGAGCTTGTATCGACTGTAAACAGAGCAAAGATTCTAGATTTTCACGCAAAATTTAACTGCGCGTAGAGTAGAAAAATGAAGCGTAAGAGAAGTCTATTTAGTTTCTGTGACAGAATGTATAATCACGGAACAAATAAAGAAAATAACTGGAAACATTCCCAAGAAAGGACAAGTAATAGACCCTCACGATTTTATACAAGGAACAAACTCGCCCAGCGCCACGCGTTGAGAGCCTGACAGAGATCGAATAACTCTGGCCTAATATCATACATAACACATAGTAATATTTAACAATTTTACTCATTACGCCGTGTGAGTGCTGTACTGGATAGTCATTGAGATTTAAGCCACGACCGAATGAATAAACAAAAATTCATGACTAATAAATAAGTTCACTAATCAAAAAGCAAGACATAGTCACACCTGAAATATGAATATAACGTACCCACAGACATATACACTAACATATCATAATACATAGAGAGATGATATAATCTAGCTAACTTAACAAAGTTCACTATATATATCATTAACAAAGTATAAATGTAACTAACATGTAACGCAGAAACGTAACTCTAGCTATACACTATTTATCTAATCATATACACTTAGAATATTATATCATAATCAATGTAAATAACATTTAACATAAAATTTAATATCTACAACTGTTATCTATACATACTGATATATAGCAATGAATATAATAATGCACTAACCTATAGATACAAAGATTTACACATCAATATAAGCAAACATAGTATTACAACTGAACTACGAAGTATAATATGTAACAAGAGAGAGCACGGAGCAAGAGCAGAGAGCAACCGAAGAAGAAGAGAGCAAGACTTCATAATACTCAGGATCAAAACGATGAAAGCCCAGAGAAGGAATTACTTCAATTCAACTAGACACGAAGCGTATAACTATCTACCTCATACTAATAACGAATAAACCGTCACGTCATATTTACTTCTCTAAACACACTCAATATTCTCCGATGGGCCATCGAGAGTTCCTAGGAGATTAACATTTCTAAATATAATAAACGCTGATATTAAAGTTCTATTAAAAGTTTATTTAACATTAATAACTTTCGATCTGGGGAGACATAAATAACTTTAAGACGGAATATCGAGAAAGGTAGAAAACATGAGTCAATAAAAAAATCTTATCCCATCACCATACCTAAGTATCAAACTGACCAACGAAAATCGCTAATGTAATAAAGGATTCACATCAATAAAGCTAACATATTATACCCAGACCTAAGAAGAACCATCAGAACGAATAATAAGAGGAGAGATCAAAGAAATACACCTCGCTGCCAACATACTCCTAATAGACAAATATATTGCCTCTCACACACACAATCTTGAACAGTTTCTTAGAGACAATCAAAAAGATCCATACTTATACTAGTAAAGTAGAGCACCTCAGGCGATTTTGCACGTACACTAACAAAACACCTATGAGTAATTATATCGTCTTATCATACATAATCTCAACATATCATTATTATTTCGCATCACACTGGGGTAATATTAATCATCACCCCTAATGCCATATATAATACATAGAACTATACTGAATACACTAGAATATAACATATGTCACGAATCTAAAGTTTTTGCCTTAAACAAAGTTATAAACAACCTATCATGCTGAATACCGATATAATATAAACATCATACAAGCGAAAATAACTATTACACAGCTCAAAACAAGAATAAACTCATTGCTGAACTTATATAAAACAATAGATCCATATCCCTTAAATCATAAGCAGTAAAGTAACTAACAACTGCAACAAGAATACGAGTAATACTCAAGGTACGAAAAGCTGATTAGAGGGTAAATATATATCATTTAAATTCACCCAGAAAGACGTTGGAAAATAATATGAACAGGTATTGATGATGTGATGACTTAAAAAACATTTTTGTTTTTAAAAAAACTTATTTAATTATAATAATCAGCATTCAATTTCTTCGAAAACTTAATTTGTTTTCAATAAAACTATTTAATTATTTTGAATGTTTATATTTATGTATCTTAATACACTTATAGGTTATTAATTTTATATTATTATATAACATTATATATATATATATATATACGTAAATCTTTTTATTGTTTTTAAAAAAACTTTATAAATTATAATCTAATTCATAATATCTTATTAAAAACTTATATTAGTTTAACTAAAAATATTACACAATCTTATGTATAATTAATAACATAGAAATAATTTATGGATTTATTACATACTTCATAATAAAAAAACTGAGAGTCAAATACATTGAGAGAACTCAGTTAAAATCAAAGCCCCATCACCTTCCCCCTAACCCAGTAAAAGTATATACATAACCAATCATATTCAGCACAGAACTGGTCAACATAACTACAGTCCTTTCTAAACATATACATCGGAATAATTTTACACATCACATAGTCCACATTAAATAACAAATAATTATATTATATACCATCTATGACCTGAATAGTCTATTTGAGGTCAACTGATTATCAAACATGAATTAAATATTATATCTAAACGTAACAATAGTTTTAACACATTCAATAAAGCAAACATCCATTAATACCTATATATTAAGTAATATGATAGATAAAGTATACAAATTGACACAAAAAACCATGTATACTACCTTAACGTACTAAATATAACTGTATATGCTAAAAAACAAAGATCCAACTTAACAACGAGTAAAAACTACTAACGCATACAGAAAGAAACAAAAGGTACGCAGCCTGAGAGGTAAAATATCCTTTAACAAATCAGTATAGCTATGTGTTTTTATCTATTTTTTATTGTATTAGTTTTAATTTCCATGTTCGTTAAAATTCGTTTTAAAAACTATTTATTTTCTAATTCATTTTATTTAATTTTTTATGTAAAAACTTACTAATTTTAATTTCATCTTTAAAACTTTGTTTTAAAAACTTTATTTATTTTTATATTTATTTTTTAAAACTTTTTGTTTTACAAATACATTTATTTTAATTTTATTTCTTTAAACTTTGTTGTTTTTACTAAAAATTTCAATTCTTTTTTATTTTTATAAAGTAAAAAATTTACAATTTTACATGCAGCAAAAGCGAATCAGTGAATCAGTAAATTAACCACCCCTCCCTCTCCGACCCAACCCGTGATCTATTTTGTATTAAGATATGTTAAATTCAGCATTTAGATACATTTGGATAACCATAGCAATAAAAAAGTTCTTTTACACTACTAACCCTCGAATATATGTTGACCTAACAAAGTTTCCACACATCAATAAGCCAACACATAAAATAACCTGATGTAAGAAACTAATGTATAACATCAAACCTAACATACCGTAAACACGAATAAACATCACCGATTAACAAAACCAACACTTAACAATAGGCAAAGTCAACGACGCAGCACAGACCAGTACCCTATCACACGTTCAAACAAAATATCCAACACTGTACGTTATTGTTACATTAACCATAGGTAACAATACAAAAAAATTTATCATAACCTAACTTAAAAACATCATGACCTAACGATATATATGTAACCGTGGCAAAGTTCATATCAAATAAAAGCTAACATATAACCTGAACAAAGAATAATGTACATCAGTCAAACCTAACTCATCTTAACACAAATAAACAGTTAATATTAAAACAAGTTTCATACTTAACAACAGTAAAGAACTAACATTGTATTGCATAAGAACGTATCCTATTCACATTTTTCTCAACCATATCTCTAAATAGTCAGCTGTTATTTACATTAACTAGTAACGATTTAACAATAGTTGCCAAACAATCTATTATAAGCGCCAACAAATATAGCTGACGAACAAAGTTTTCACATCAAATAAAGCAACATAAAAGTGCGAAGAATATAACGCACAATGACAAAACTAACTATCTATGATCGAATGAATGGCCTGAACATAAACAAAGTTCCATATTAACAACACAAAGTAAACTAACAGCATATAGAACGAACGTGTACGAAGCTGATGTGTTCTGTTCACGAGAGTTATCGATACGATCGAGAATTTCCAAACCCCACCTTTCGAAAACATTAACGCACATACCATGATTTCTTGGTTAGTTCATTTTCGAAACTTAAGCTATAAAACATTGATTCTTGTTTGAACACAGGCAACATAACAAATGTTAAAAACATTTAATTTTTGCTATTGGCTTTAGGTTTATAAAAGCAACTCTAAAAAACTTTATTTTAAATTATTTTATAAAACTTTTTTTGTTTAAGAAACTTTAATTGTTTTTTAAAAGAAATTTTAATTTTAAATTTACTTCGTAAAACTTTTGTTTTTACTCTAAAAATTTTATTATTGTATTTATAACGTAAAAAATGTGGTTTTACATACCCAAAAGCAGTAAATCATAAAATCAAACCACCACCCTACTCTCCTCTCCGTCTCTTACCATCAGTGATCTTCGACTATCGATCATGACAAGTCACATCGTGTATCATTGGATAAACATACCCTAAAAACAAGTTCTTTATAACACTAATCAACGAATATGATACCAAAAAAGTTTTCCCATTAATTAAAACTAACATAGCATCAATCTGTGTCTAAGAATATAATGTATCAACGATAAACCTAACATAAAACTAAGTTCTTGATATATGATACCATACAAAGTTTTCCATAAATAAAAACTAACAAGGATCATCTGTCCTAATAATATATTGTAACAACAGCAAACCTAACATAACTTAGTATTAAAGAACTGTTAACATTAACAAAGTCCATACTTAACAACAGTAAAGTAACTAACAAGGAACTTAAACTTAGCATATCACCCATTTTCTATCACATATCTCTAACGATAGCCAATGTTAATTTCAGATAACAGGAATAATATTTAACAAAATACATCATAAACCCTTGTATAATTATCATACGACCAACGAATAATAGACTAACAAAGTTTCACATTAATAAACTACAAGCACATCGAGACTAGGAAATTGCAAAAGAAGCTTAAGATTACACATCCTTAAACATGAAAAACGTAACATTAACAAAGTTCCACATTTAACACCAAGAAAGTAACAACATTGCATGCAACAAACGTAACCTACTCATACTTTTCAGACATATCCAGCATATATCACGTTATTTTTCATTGAACGTAAATTTACAAATTTAATCCAACACCTGTCAATTATCATACAGACCACTCGAAATAGCTAAACGACAAAGTTTTACATTGACTAGTAATATTTACAAAATTATCAAATAGACCTTACCTAAATAATCATAATCCCCCAACAATAATTGCAAACATAACAAAGGTTCATCCAAACATAAAAAAATAACAAAGTGTTATCCAAACAAAACATAAAAATAAGTTTTCGAATAAAATGTCATAGAAACGCAATAGTTTACTGGTTTTAAAGTTGTAAATCAATAAAGTCAAACCATTCACGCCAACATCCCACCCTCCCTAACACCTAGCCGTGACCTATGATCTATAGATCTAGTGTGATCAGATCACTTCGAGTGACAATTTCGGATAAACATAGTACAGAAAGAAGTCTTTATATACTAACCAACGAATATATCTAACGTAACAAAGTTTTCTATTAAAAAAGCAACATAACATTACCAGACCTAAAGAATAATGCTCAATGACAAACTAACACACTTTGCGGCGAGATAAACCTACTAACATTAAAAAGTCCAATACTTAACAAAAACTAAAGTACCTAGCACAGCGTGACAAAACGTAACCGATTCACACTTTTCAAGCATATCTCAAACATATATGTAATTACATATAACACTATTGATTACGGTCGCATTTCGAGTATCAATTCGGATAAACTTAGCACAAAATGAGTTCTTTAAGTATCTAACCAGCGAATATATGCAAGCGATAACAATGTGTTTCACATTATAAAAGGTAACAACACAAATATGAAACTAGAAAATAGATGTACAACGACAAACTAACACAACTAAAGCACGAATAAAGTGACATTAAAAAGTTCCAACACTTAACACAGTAAAGTAACTAGCATTGCATACAAAGCGTAACTATTCAAACTTTTTTCCAAGCATATCTCTAAACATATTAACGTTATTTAACATTGACACAGTAATAATACAAAAAATCCAAAATGTCTAATTCACATACAGACCAACACGATAACTGTAATAACAAAGTTTTATCCCAAACATAACATAAAAATAAGTTCTTAATAAAATATCCTATAGTAAATGTAATAGTTTACTGAATTTAAAGCATAAATCAAACCACGAACCCACCCCCAATCTCGCCCACCATGACTTTTGAATCATGATCATTGATTCATAGCATATTCGAGTATATTCGACTAAAAACATAACACAAAAAAAGTTTTTTTACAGAACTAACGCATCGAATATGGCTGACGTAGCAAAGGTTTTAACATAAAAAGCTAACATACGATAGACCTGAACTAAATTAATTACAACGACAATCCATACAAGCACCATACGTACGAATAAACTACCAACATTAGCAAACTTCCGCACATAGTACCTAACACATTCGTACAAAACGTAACCTACTCCTACTTTTCAAGCATATCTCTAACATATCATGTAATTTACAATTAACATCGACAATGAAAAAAAATTAGCATAACGCCTATCTAATCACATACTGACAACGAATAAATCTAACGCACCGAATATTTACATCAACTTCATAATAATTAACAAAATGCATCTGTTCTTCCTGAATGTCATAATTACTAGCGAATCATATTAGAAACACCTTTCATTTATCATGTGTGTCTTTCACATAACATAAATAACAGAAACCATAGTATGAGATGTAGTTCAATAAGTTTAATGACTATATGACAGTAAAGCGCGATAGTGTTCTGAGTTTAAAGCAGTAAATCAGTAAATCAAGAAATCAAACCTCCACAGCCAGCAGCCCCTACCCACACATCGCCCTAGGATCTATGACTATTGATCCTAGCATATTTCGCAGGTATCAGTTTGGACAAACATGACATAAAAATAAGTTCTATATATTGACCTACGAAGAAGCTTGCGTAATAAAATTTTAACATCATGAAACATAACTCATATTATAACATCTAGACTAAAATAATGAAATTTACAAGCAAACTTTAAAACTCGGATGATAACCGCTAACATCCTGAAATCCCTACTATCAAAGGAAATAGGTAGCCTAACAGTCCACAAAATACGAAATGTCCTACGTTTCCCGCATATCAGCAACAGGAAAACCCGTTATCTAACAAAATCCCTTTAAAAAAGCGACCAATCTATAGAAGATACAGCATCTTGAACCATGGAATTGAACTATCTTCATCTTAAATGTCACTCGTCCTCGATATAACATCATCTGAACTATATAAGTAGACATTAGCAATTTCTCGGGCAAACCTGCTAAACAACTCAACAAAATCGTAGCCTAGGCTCACGTTCTAACACATCTCGTCAGAACATCAGTAAAAAGCAAGAAGTCTTTTTTTCTAACAAATCAAGTTAAAAAAAGAGTTAACAAAAATTTAGCATAACGTACCTAACTTACAAAAAAATACTTTCATTAACCTAGAGTATCTAAAGCAACACACATCACGTCCCGAGAGAAAACCCAATGGTATGCGCCCCTTGAAAGGGGAAATCCTGAGAGGGGATTCACCCCGAAGGGTGTAAGTGGCATTACCCCTCCGAACCTTCGGGGTGATCCGCCTCTCAGGATTCACACCCCTTCAAGGGTGGGGAGGGTGGGGTGATGGTTTGATTTACTGATTACGCTTTAAAATCAGTAAACTATTACAAATTACTATGATATTTTATAATATTTTTATGGTATATGTGGATAAAACTTCGTTATGATTACAATTATTCGCTGGGTATGATATTTAGGTAAGGTAATGAGAAATTTTTGTTAAATATTGTGCAATGTAAAAATAACGTTAATATGTTTAGAGATATGCTTGGAAAAAGTATAAAGATTACTTGTAATGAAGTTAGTTACTTTAATGGTGTTAAGTTTGGAACTTTAATGCTACTATATTAGTGCATAATTGTTTTAATTGTCGTTTACATTATTCTTCTTAGTTCAGATGATGCAAGTTAGCTTTATTAAGGTGAAAACATTGTTATGGTAGCATATATTCGCTGGTTAGTATTAAAGAACTCATTTTTGTGCATGTTTCCGAAATGAAACTCGAAATGCGACGTACATCAATAGTGTTAATGTAAAGTTACACAAATGAATAATGTTAGAGATATCTTGAAAAGTGTGAATAGGTTACGTTTTGTCAGCTGTGCTACTGTTGTTAAGTAGGATACTTTGTTAATGTGTAGTAAGTTGAGTTTCGCGCCATAATGTTCGTGTTAGGTTTTGTCAAGTGCATTATATCAGTCTGGTAAATGGCAGTGTAGCTTTAATTAATGTGAAAAATGTTAGTAGCATATATTGCGTTGGTTATATCATAAAAAACTTATGTTGTACTAGTATCCGAAATGATACTCGATATGTGATCTAATCACTAGGATCGATAGATCAAAGGTCACGGCTAGGTGTTATGGAGGGAGGATGGGGCCCGTGCAGGTTTATTTACTGATTTACAGCTTTAAAACCGGGAACTATTCAAACCATTTACTTCTAACTGTTTGCACGAAGATCTTTCATTATGTGATGTTTTGGAAATAGAACTGTGTTTATTTATTTATGTTTGGATAAAACTTTGTTAGTTTGCATTATTTGTTGGGGATTAGAATAATGGTAAGAGTTCAGAAAAGTGTTTTGAAATAGTGACTATGTCAACTGTAAAAACTTGTGTTACGTTAGCATAGCGGTGCTGTATGATATTAGACAGGGTTGTGATAAAATAGTTAAATATAACAGTATCAATGTAAAATTAACGTAATGAATGAATACTTGAATGTTTATGAGTAAAGGTTTACGTTTGCATGAAGTTAGTTACTTACTGGTGTTAAAGTGGAATTGTTAATGAACGTTTAGTCATCGTTTAAAAATGTGTTAGGTGTTGTGTGAATATAGTCTAGTTCAGATGATGCATGTAAAGAGCTAAAGTGAAACTTTGTTACGTAGTCACATATTCGTTGATCAGTATAATAATTATACAAGGGTTGATGTATGTTGTGTTAAATATATCATGGTAATCTGAAAGTTAACATTGCTTTGTAATACTTGACAAAGTATGCAATAGGTTTAGTTTTTGTATGCCTTGTTATTAACTTACCTGTTGAAATAAGGAACTTTGTAATGTACATTTATCCCATGTTAGGGTAGCTAGGTAGTGTTGTACCCATTTCTTAGACCAGATATCCATGTTAGTTTTATAATGGGAAAAACTTTGCATGGTATCAAAATATTCCATGTAAGGTATGTTAAGGTGACGTGTTGACATTATATTCTTGGACCAGATGATGCATGTAGTTTAAACATGGGAAAACTTTGTTAAGGATTATATATTTCGTTATCAGTGTATAAAGAACAGTGGGATTTTATGTTCTGATAGTCAAAGTGATAACTGGAATGTGAGTGGAATAATACAGATCGAATAGATCGATAGATCACTGGATGGTAAGAGACGACGAGGAGAGCAGGGTGGCTGGGTTGATTTACTGATTTACTTTTTTTTGGGTATGTAAAACCACAAATTTTTTACGGTATTAAAATAAAAGAATAAAATGTTTAGTAAAACAAAAAGTTTTAACGAAGTAAAAATAAAAATTAAAGTTTCTTTAAAAAAAACATTAAAATTTCTTTAAAAAAAAAATTTTATAGAAATAAAATAAAAATAAACGTTTAATAGGTGTTTATAAAACAAAAATCCATCAGCAAAAAACATAAAATGTTTAATAAATTTTATGTTACCTCGGTCAACAAGAATCAAATTATACTAAGTTTCGAAAATGACCAAACAGAATCATAGGAATGCCGTAATGTTCGAAACGAATCAAACAAGAATCAATAGGTATTGCGTAAAGTTGAAAAGTTGGAGGAGTTGAAACAATTCCGACATGTATCTGATAACTCAAGTGAAAACAGGAACCACATCAGCTCGTACATGTTCGTTCTATATGCATTGTTAGTTACTTTAGTGTGTTAAGTATGGAACTTGTTATTGTTAGCCATTTCATTCAGCATAAGATAGTTAGGTTTGTCATCTGTGGCGCTATATCTTCGTTCAGGGATATGATATGGTAGCCTTATTGATTGAATAAACTCTTGTTACGTCAGCAATATAGTGTTGGCGAGTAGACTAAGTTAGATAAGTATGGCAACTATTGTTAAAGGTTGTCTATGTTAATAAAATAACGTGATATGTTAAGATTGGTGCCAAAATGTGAAAGGATACGTCTGTAGCAATGTAGTTACTTTACTGTGTTAAGTAGATACTTCTGTAAGTAACTGTTATTGTGTGTTAAGAGAAGGTAGTTTGACTGATGTACATTATTTTAGTCATGTTATATGTTACTTTATTGATATAACAACTGACACGTACGCATAGTATTCGTTGGTCAGTATCGAAATTAAGGTAGGTTATGATAAATTTTGTTAAATGTAAAAATAAAGTAAAATAACAGTGAAATGTTAGAGATATTTGAAAAAAAGGTGAAATAGGTAACGGTATGAAGCTGCGTCAGTACTTTCCTACACATTGTTAAGTTATCGGTAATTTTGTTAAGGTGACTGTATCGTGTAAGGTATGTTAGGTGAGGTTCAACATTAGATCTTACATCGGGTTTATGTATGTTAGCTTATTGAGTGAAAACTTGCTATGTCAGCATATATTCGAGGTTAGTGTAAAAAGAACATATTTTGATGCTATGTTTAAATCCAAAATGAATGACTCTAAATATGACTGAGTCATATAGATCATAATTCAATACCTCATAAGATCAGGTGGTCGAGAGGGAGGGGGTAGTTAACTTAATAATAATATCTTTAATGAAAACGTAAATAATGGTAAATTTTTAAATATAATATAAAAAGAATTAAATTTTTAGTAAAAAAACAAAAAGTTTAAAGAGAAAAAAAAAAATAAATAAGTTTTTAAAAAACAAAAAGTTTAAAGAAATAAATAAAATAAATAAAAGTTTTTAAAAACAAAGTTTTAGAAATGAAATTAAAATCTAATAAAAGTTTTTAACAACAGAAGTTTTAAAAGAAATGAAATTGAATATAAATAAGTTTTTTAAAAACGAAAAGTTTTAAAGAAATGAAATAAAATAAATAAAATAAGTAAATAAATAAACACACATTCGCTAACGGATTTTGTAAGAGAATTACCTCCACTACGTCGTACCTATTCTTCGTATCGCGTGTTAGGTTATTTTACCGTGTGAAGTTATGGATCTTTGTTATTGCTAAAAGTTTCATGAACGTAAAGGTGTGTTAGGTTTGGTATTGAACCTATTCAAGTTCAGGGTAAGATATGTTGCTTTCATTGATGGAAAACCTTTTTACGTTAGCATATATTCATGCAGTATGCCAAAGACACAGTCAGATGAAAATTGTTGAAATACTGTAATGTAAAAATATCAGATAGGTAGAAAAAGGTGAGTAGGTTACGTTCTGTGCGGGATGGTTTGGTACTTACTGGGTAAGGGGGGAGGAGGTGATGAATTTACGATCACGATTTGCCGTTTAGGTATGTAAAAACACAAATGGTTACGTATACAAAAAGAATAAAAATTTAGGTAAAAACAAAAAAGTTTAAAGGAAATAAAAATAAAAATTAAAAGTTTTTTAAAAAACAAAAAGTTAAAGAAATAAATAAAAATAAAGCAAAGTTTAAAACAACAAAAGTTTTAAAGAATGAAATTAAAATAAATAAAAGTTTTTGAAAAACAAAAAAGTAAAGAAAAAAATAAAAATAAATAAAAAGTTTAAAAACAAAAAAATTAACCACTAAAATTAAAAAATTAAATAAACAAACACAACGCTATAATGATTTTACAACTGAATATTACTCCATCAGCCTTCGACCTGGTCCGTCTGTTTTCGTGTAGTTACTTACTGCTGTTAGGTATGGAACTTTGTTAACTGTAGCCATTATTCTTGCTTGAGCTGTGTTAGTTTTCGTTCGTTATGCTATACTCGTAGTTCAACCATGATATGTAGCTTTGTTAAGGCAAAAACTTTTGTTACGTAAACATATATTCGTTGATCAGTATGATAATTACGAAGTACGGTGATGATAAAGTAGTACAGTGTAAGCGAAATACTAATCGAATGTTAGAGTATGTTTGAAAACGTATGAATAGATTACGTTTTTGCAACGGTAAGTTACTTAACTGTTTTAAGTATGGAAACTTGTTAATGTTAGCAGTTTATTCATCATAATGGATTAGGCTTGTCGTTGTATATATATTCTTAGGTTAGGGATATATTAGCTTATTGATGTGAAAACTTGTCGCGTAGCGTATTTTTTCGTTCGTCCCAGTATGAACATAGGTATGGGAGAGATTTTCCATTAAATGTTACTACTGTTCGTGCAAAAATACATATAATGAATTAAGATAGTTTAAAAAGTGTGAATAAAGTATTGTATGCAAAGTAGTTACTTTAGTTGTTAGCTGGACCTTGTTAATGTGACTGCCATTCGTATAAGGGTTTAAATGTTAAGGTCTATAGCAAATCTTGTCAGTGATGCTATGTGCTTATTGATGTGAAACTTTGTTACGTAGCATAATATCAGAGCTGATCAGTTATATAGTACACCAAAGGGTGATAAATTTTGTAAATGTTACTAAATGATGGCGAAGATGATTACTGCTACTGTTAAAGTGAAGTAGTTACGGATGCGCTCAATGTTGTTACTTTACTGTTTAAGTATGGGAACTTGTTAATGTTAGCTGTTTATTCAGTTAGGATTGTTAGGGTCTGTTGAGTGTATGTATATCATAGTGTCAAGGTGATGATTTGTGCGTTAATTGATTGAAAACTTTTTTAACGTCAGTATATTATCTTCGGTCAGTATAATAACAGACAGTCAATGATAAAATTTGTTAAATATACTATGTTAAATGTAATAAATATTTAATTGATTGGGATGGGGAGGGGGAGGGTTGGGTGGTGTGATTTACTGATTTACAGTTAAGGGTATGTAAAAACAAAATTTCTTAAGTTATAAATAGGAAAAGCGTAAATCTTAGTAAAAACAAAACTGGTTTAATAGCATAAAAAAAACACAATAAATGAAGTTTGTGTTTGTTATACAAATACTGAACATGAATCAATAGCATCATAGATGGGAAAGGGGCTGAGGTGGGAAGCTGAGGAGGCTGGGGAGGCTAAAGAGGCTCAAGAGGCTCCAGAGCCTCCAGAGCCTCTAGCCTGTAATTTTATATAAAAAACGAAATTTTTAGTTATAAACTAAAAAAGAATAAAAATATGTTTAATTTTTTTTAAATTTTTTAAAAAAAATCTAAATTTTAAAAAAATTTTTGTAATTTTAAATTTTTTCAAAACCCAGGATACATATTAAGAAAGATGTATACCAAGTTCGCCGTTCTATGTAATATTTCAGGTTCGGGGGCCAGTCCCACAAATTGGGTCTCTTCAGTCTTTTTAACCTCGGGGGCATCTAAGATACATCCTAAGAAGGTTATACGAGTTTCATCAGCCGATATTTCAGGTTTGGGGGTCAGTCCCACAAATGGGGTCCCCCGGCAGTTACCCGCGTCGGTTTAACACCAAGATCACCATCCCAGAAGGTGTATACCGATTTCATCACTCTACGTAATTTCAGGTTGGGCGGTCCCCAAATGGGTCCCTCGGTTCTTTGGCCTCGGTACACCTAAGATAACATCGTAAGGAAGCTGTATACAAGTTTCGCGTTCTACTGTCTTTTCCAGTCGGGACCCCCCTCCGTTGTGGGTCCTAGACACCCTATACGTCTATAACAAACATATTTATGTTCGACGGTATCGATAACCCATATAAAATGCCAATATTGTTGTTAACCGACTGTTTTATTAACACGCTCCCACCGGCTTCCAGTACCGGTGCCGAGCCAACGTCCTCAGAACCAATACTAACTCTTTCGTAGAAACTCAACTCTGTAATCAATCTCCACCAAATTTCAGTTCATTACGAACACTTTTGATTTAATGGGGTGGGGTCCCCGTCGGGACCCGGGAGTGTAACTTCGTATACAAGAGATATGTCACCATCTAACCCACCTCCAAATTTTACACCAGATACGAATAACTCTAACCCATGTAATATATATTGGAGCAGAGCCGGAGCCGGGCCGGAGCCGGAGCCGGACGCGGAATATATCATTTTAACATAATAATAAATTAAAATAAAGAGTAAGAAAAAACTCAGAAGTTGAACAAAGTCGTTCGCGCTACTGTGCGGACTCGGACCAGAGTCGAGAGAGCAGGTTTGCGTCGGAACCGAGCCAGTCGAAGGCGGAGCCGACAGCAGGAGTCGGACATCGGAGTGCGGTATGTTAGGTGATTCGACTTCAGATTCGATTCCTTCTGATCTAATCTTCGTCTCCGCAAATTCAGCCTCACGATCAATTAATTTTTAGGGGAGGCGTCCCCCTACGGGGACGAAAGGTAAGGTAAATACTCGTCTATGAGAAGATGACAGACCTCCGTCTGTCAGACAGGGGTCGGTCCGACCGTAAGCCACTAATCTTCGTAACGGCAGAACGCAACCAGGCGCATAAGCTCAATATCTCGCGTCGACCCTCGGCGACCCCCTCTATATACATCCAGAGACTTGAAAACTAACCTGTTTCGAGCTTAACACATACATAGATTAATCCAAGTTTGAAGCCAATATCTCTATCTCTCATATCGAAATGGCGGTCCTACCAAATGGCCCTAAACTACTCACCCCCAAACCTGCAGTATACAAATACCAGGTGTAACCCAACCAGATTATGTCAAATACTGCTCAAAATGCAACCATCCCCAAAAACTGTCTCACCTCCCCAGATACCACTAATCATGCCCAGAGGGGCCCCCCAAAGTTCGGGACATACACAACATTGACGATCTTTCGACTGGCGACTGAGCGGCGGGTTACTTCGGAGGTGGCCACTCTGAAGGGAGGGTGGGCAGGGCGAGAAAGTTAAAAAAAAGTAAGATAATATATATTATATATATAGATATATAAAATATATAAAATATATATATATATAATATATATATATATATATATATATATATATATATTAAATATAATAATAAATATAATATAATATATGCATTAGGCAGCATCTTAACCGAAAGAGGTATATTTCTTAAAATTTCTAATTCTTGCCCACTTTAGAACGTTTTTTTTTTTTTGTTAAACCAACTAAAAAACAATTTAAAGAAATTATTACTTACTTATTAGAGTTAATTCCTTACCAATTTTTCAAAAGATATTATAAAATATTATACGCTCTTTCTTGCAGTAAATGCTAAATTTTGTTTTCCCCCCATTGAAAATTTATTCCTCTTTTTCCCAGACAAAAATTACAGGAGAAAACGTACCCGAAGTCCATATAAGTATATATATATATAATAATATATATATATATTTATATATATATATATATATAATATATATATATATATATATATATATATATAATATATAATAAATATATAATATATTATAATTATATAATATTATCAGGGGCGTAGCTAGAGGTTTATACATGGGATTGGAATATACATATATAATATAATATAATATAATATAAATATATATATTATATATTATATATATAATTCTAAGATAATAATATAAAAATAATATAAAAAAATATAATATATAATAATAAATATATATATATAATAAATTCTATAATATATATATATATATAATATATATATATAATATAATATTATAATAGTATATTTATATAATATATACTATATATAATAATAATATATTATACTATAATATAAATATATAATATATTATATATATATATATATATATATATATTATTATATATATAAACTATATAATATATTTATATAAATATAATATATTATATATGTAGTATATATATTAATATATATATATAATATATATATATATATATAATATATAATATAAATAATTATATATATAATATATATATATAATATATATAATATGAAGTATATTATAGTTTGTGTGGGGTGTGGTGCGTTACGGTCATAAATTGGATGGAGGATCGAGCGCAGCTTGCACCCTTGAATCTTGCCTCATTTCCCCTAATTTGAGCGACATCCCATTACATTTCCCCAATATTTTTCAATGTTTAAGAAAATATGGTATGGGGAACTAAACTTTTAATATACGTATGAACATAAAAATAAAAATATATATATAATTGTTATCAAAATATTATTGTATTTTTATCAGATGTGTTGGATAATGATTTAAAGTTATAAAACAAATGATTTAAAAGTCGAAGGGATGAAATACTTATTTTTTCCTATTGGGGTATATATATATATATATATATATAATATTTATATATAAGTATATCCTATATATATAATATATATATAATATGATTATATATATATATATAGTAATATATATAAATAATATATATATATATAATAATATAGTATATATATATATAAGAAATTAATGTAAAATGCAAGTAAAACACGGGTTTCCAAAAAAATTAAAAACAAAAAAAACTATTTACTGGCACATCTAACGACGGACGGTGGTACGACCCACAACAGGCTCGCTGCCTAATAATGCAATTTATAAGGAATATTTTATTTCAGATAGCCAACCTTAAGTAGGCCAAGTTAAACCATGGATAGGCCAGTCAAATGCAATAAATAGCTTATTTTTTGGTTTATATTTTTTTATATATTGTAGATTAAATTTCTTATGGTTTCTTATTATTAACATTTTTATAATTTTATTTGTTTTTTTCTTTAATTAATTAATTTTCTCAAAAATAAGATAGGCACTGCCTACCCAGCCAATCCCTTAATAAAGTGTGAAATATAATATAATTATATATATATTATATATATAGATAATATATATAAATAATAATATATATATATATATAATATTAATATATATATATACTACTATATAGTAATATATATATATGAGTAAACGGAGTGTACAGTGGTTGAGTGCGTGGAACCGACCAGCTGTAGGAGCCGGAAGAAAGTGGAATGCGGAGTCCGTAAAGGATTGCTGAAGTACGAGAAATGTGAGTTTGACAGAGCAAAAAAAAGGTAGCATATTCTCAAGAATTGCGGGGTTTTGTGAATGGATATGCCGTTGTGAGTCTTGTCAACGAGATAACCCTCCATTGACGAACAATGTCCATAGTAAGGGTTTCCGTTCCAATCTAGGAAACCCTACGAGTGGATTTTTCTGACTGGCGAGTTCTCATTTAAGTGTATAAAGGGGACGGTGAAGTGTGTGTGGGTTGTGTGTGGGGGGGGGGGGGGTTCTTTTTCACTTGCAACCAAATTTTTTCTTTTTTTTTTCTTCCATGTTATGCTTCGCACCCACCATACCCCAAAATCCTGAGACTACGAGGTAAGACGGATAATAATAATTAAGTATAAATGATATAAATAATAAGTAATAATAATAATAATATAATATAATATATAATAATAATAAAATAAGATAATAATAAAAATAATAATAAAATAAGATAATAATAATAATAATAATATAATAATAATAATAATAATAATAATATATAATATATAATCAATAAAATCAAATAAATTAATAATAATAATAAAATAATAATAAATAATAATAATAATAATAATAATAAAATAATAATAATAACTAATAATAATAAATAATAATAATATAGTTAACATAATAATAACACGGTCAACAAATTTTGGGAAAATTTTCGTAACTGAAATAAAATTAGGTGAAACTATACGTATTTTCAGGCAGATTCCGAAAATGATTTTAGAATCTGTATCACGTATACGTTTTATACATGAGCTTCCAAATTTAAGGTATAATACCTAGGTCGAAGGCTAATGTTGTAATAAATATATATTATTTAAAACTTCTATACTAAGTAATTAATTTTATAGTCAAATTTACAGAGTGATGTCACTGAGTAATAAAACCATGTATGTATATGCATACCGAAGCATAAAATGATATATTATTTACCGTTAATTTCCTGACTGTGTGCACAATTGAACTTTCGATAACTACTTTTCTTTTAATGTTCTGAAGTCTTTATTTGTTAAAGTTAACATCGAGGCATATCACCAATCAAGCTTCATCCCATCTGCCCTGATTAGGAACCGATTTGCTGTATAATCTTGGTGGAATCTTTCACCTTTTGTTCATCGCATACTGCCCCGAGATTTGGTTGAAACTATTTCAGAAAAAGAAGGAAACCTTGTATTTAATGAGGTTGCGCAGCCTATGTTCTTGTAATTAACTAGCAACCTCTCTACTATACATCGTATTTCAACTCGTTTTGTTTCAAGGAAGCCTGTCAATAACGTCTTTGAAGGAATTCTATGCAGATAGTTCATCCATGGTTTAATTTCTTGTCAAAGGCGGGTTACGTTGCAGTTTTCGAATCTGCGGCCCGACGAAACGCTCTCTTTCAATTTAGCGTTACTTAAACCACGAAAAAAAAACGTCAAATATTTAAATCCATCTCTTTCCTTATCCGGCTGCAAAAATTACTTCATCATCCAAGATTAATATGTAATAGTGGTAAAAGAACCGCTAGGATCACAAGGAGCTTATACTTAACATTCTCTTTTGCCCGGGTAAATGTATCGTCTCTCTCCATTTTGCGTACGTAATTTGCTTAGTATCCCGGTCTCCCAGAAACACAAACAATCAACAGTGTTTTGTGAACCTCCCTGTAGACCAAGAAGCGAGTCTAACAACTTCAGATACACAGATGAAGCCATGTGTCGCATAATATTTATTAACCTCAATAATAAATAATAATTTCATTCATTCCAACAGCATGCGCAACCGGAATTGAGTAAAACTTGTTGAGTTATTCAATAAGACGGCTTTTAGGCTAGTTTTGAAGGCGTCTACTGAATAAGCCGCATTCACATCAAATGCGGAATACAAGCTCACGCATAAGTGCCCATAACACGAACAATGAACATATAGTTACTCCCTTGTAAAATATTTCCTAAATTCCTGCTCCCCTTTCATTGATTGTAGAAGAAACTAATTTGGACAAAAATACTCCTGCTAGGCTGGAACGTAAGAATTTCAGCTCCCTGTATTGACAAATACAGGTCTCGTACGAAATCATTCAGTTCCGGTTGCGTATCATGTGTGGTGTTCGCACTTGATTGCGTCGGGATAATATGGCAATTTGCAGCACCAGATGCTCCAGATGAGAGTCAACAAACTTCACGCTGAGTCAGGAACCTCTTTCGAAGAAGCTAATGCTATAGGAATAGGTTCTCATCATTATGGGGGACTGGTCTTCTGGCTGAGTTAATTGTCGGATAGGCAATGTTTGATTTAGTTTTTGAATTGAAGCCACATACATTTGTTAAGCAAAAGTAGCAATCCTGTATATGATTCCTTTGTTCCATCCAATACATCGGCACTCCAAAGGGCAAATGCGCTTTTCAACCTTTAACCACTGGGTAATTTAAAACATAACATCTAATCATGTTTAGGGTGGGTCCCATGTTAACCTGGTCATCCCAACGCACACTAAAATAATGTTATAAGGCCGTTTAAACAATAGTGATTGGTTTCCGCCGTCTGAACTTTCCCGTAGTAATCATTGCTCCACATACGTAGCAAAAGACATTCGGAGAATTTATACAAACACGCGTTTGGTAACTCGATACTTTTAAATATATATCTAAACAAACAAATTAACATTATTGCGCTGTAATATATAGTATATATATACTATATATATAATATAATATATATATATATAAGATATATATATATATATATAATAAATATTTATAATTTATATAATATATATAATATAAATATAATATATATATATTAATATATAATATAATATATTATATAGTAATATTTGGTTTAGAGCGACAACTAACATCGATCCATATCTCAAAACTACAACATAGCTACAGGAAAAGGAATACATTGTTGGAACCTGGTAACATTTTAATGCGGAAACTGTAAAAAAAAAAAAAAGAAAAATAAAAAATAATCATATCTTCAAAAACTACAATAGCTACAAGCGAACAGGAATACATTTTTGGAATCCGTGTTAAATTTTAGTAGGAACCAAAATAATAAATAAATAAATTAAATAAAATATAATAAAATAAATAGTTAAAAATTTTCTTTAAGGAGCAGGGGACATAATATATAGATATATATTATTTGTAAAGGTATACACGGCATTTACGGGGCTCGAGCCAACGGGAACCAGGGGGGGACGTTTTCCAACCCCGTAGGGAGGGCGGAGGAACCCCCGCGACCCCTAAATACCAAAGAGCGGGGTCCGGAGACCCTCCCGGAGGGGGGAAATTAGTCCTAACCCGACCGTAGTTCCCGAAGGCAGGAGAATCCCGACGCGCTGCCAATCGGTGCGGTATACTCTTGGGGTATACTTTATAAAAGAAAAAAGCAAATTATAGAAAGTCTAT
>JABUQX010008215.1:0-7500 GCA_015478945.1 Trachelipus rathkii
AGAGAGATAGAGAGACTATGGGGCAAATCTGCGCTACACTTTGGGTTTACTTAATCAATCAGTCTCTCAGATCTAGCTCGAAGACGCGCACGGTCTTGTGAACAGGATCGCAAGCAAATATATCTTCCCTGGGACTATGCCGTAATGCACACTCGTCAATGTAAAATACTAATGTCGAATGGTACGCTGGGTTAGATAGTACATTGGCTGCTTGTTCAGGTGTTTCCCATAATTTAGTTCCTTATATAATTAAGGGTTAACTGGATGGAGGCCCGAGGCAGTGTCGTCTGTCTCCAATCTCTGTTCCGGGAACTATAGGCCGGTCGAGTGGACAGCGCACGAGCCATACTTAGGACGGAGAGCGTGTTGTTAACACAACTTTGCCCAAGGTCCAAGTCAATACCGATCTCGGCCTCCGTTGTCTTGATGTCAGGGGTGTTCAGCCCGATAATTTGGTCATCGTATGAACCGGCAGGAGTGTACCATTCTTAAAGGACTTTCGCAGTCTCCCATGTACGTCTCTTTACGTAATGAACCTCGAAGTCCACAAATGTTAGCGTATTCCCTCTGTTCTTGGCACCATCAACCGGCACAAGACATTCACTATCAAGCCTCTTCATACTTGCCAGGTTATGACAGATTTTTCGGAAGTGTTCGTCTTCCACAGCACGGTCCGTCACATGGCGCATGTTCATTAGTTGCAAAAGCACATCCCTATTCATTTTCTAAGCAGATTTTGTGCTTATTCTGCATTTCTTGGACTTTTGTCGTTACTGTCTTTCCAGCAACAGCTTTCTATTCGCCATTTGGGTACCATTATGCATCGTCTTCAGAACTGTTAACATCATTCTTTATATGATATATAGTATATATAATATATGATTGATTATATGGTAAATGCAATATTGTTCTAAGTAATATATATTATATATATATAATATATAGTGATTGTTATAGTATATAGTATAGTATATATATATACGGTATAGTAGTATATTATAATAATATATATATTATGTTTAGTTTTAGGGTACTGGTAATGTGGGTCTGCTTCACAAGAAATAGGGGCTCTGTTAACTTTTTCTGTATCTGTCAGTTTTAGTGTGAGTTATTTTTTAATTGTTTGTTTAATCTTTTTTTAGAATGTGTGTCAAACCCTTGTTTTAGTTTTGTATTTTGGTATCTTTTGACATGAATATAATTTAAAGAAGGATAATTTTATAATAAGTTTCATATTGTTGCTTTTCGAGTTTCAACGGCAGTATAACTTTTTTGACTAACGGAATTCTTGAATACACAAAGGAGAGGAACAAAGAAAGCTATTTTTTTTGTTTTTTTTTACTCCGGAAATTTTTGATAGAAACTTTCATTTTACCTGTACCCTATACTATTACTATATTCAATCTGTATTCATTCTGAAATTCTTAGCCCATAATGTAGAGTACTTTTTTTTTGTTTGTGCTTTCTGTGATTTGTAAAACGTGTGCATTGCTAACTTAAAACACAGGTTAAGTTATTAATGTTACTACCAATATCTAGTTTCTTATTTCATTTCACTTACGTCTTTTAAACACAAAGATAACATATCTCTATAATATACTCTATATGGTAAGGTATATAATATGATATATTATATATAATAATATATATATATATATATATATATATATAATATATATATATAATAATAATAATAATAATAATAATGAATAATGAATAATAATATATAGGTTCAGATGAAAGATGTGGATATTCTTAGGGGTGTGATAGGTGTTGAGAGGAATAGATAAAATGAAGAATTGAACGGCGTTGGGAGCCTGTGTGGTGTGGAAGAATGCGTAATTAGAGAGTAAAAGCAAAGGTGGTTTTACGGATGGTTTGGCACATAATGGAAAGGATGGAGTGATGAGTCGGCTCAGGCTCCTGACACCCACAAATAACGACATAAGCAATGATCCACGAAGCGCTGCTACCTGAAATCACCCAAAACTAAAAGTTTGTTATCGATCATGAACACCATCGACTCTCTCAAACCCCAAAAATCAGTCTCTGCTAATTCTCATAGCACAAATTCACGCGTGCCCTGACATTTAGAAGCCACGCCACAGCTACTAAATGACAAGACTAAAACTACAATCTGTTCACATAATGATAAACAAAAAACTACAGCAACGCTAATACATCTCCATTCCTCCTCGCCACACTGCTGCATAGCTAATAAACAAATCTTTCCCACTTGTCTTGGAACCTCCCAAAATCTATAATGGCGACAGGTCGACGCGTCAAGCGCACGCATGCACCTCATGGGTAACAGCGCCCAAGTTGCCGACCAGAGGAAACCCATTATCGATATTAAACCTTGAAATTTAAACACTGCTCAAACAACCCAAGATTACGCATAGCAGAATTCCCACCTGCGCGGGCACCCTTCAAACTAATCAAACTGGTAACCTTCTCAGACGCTAACTTTATGCTCACTAACCTACACATCCAAGACTACTTTGGTCTGGGACACTAGAGGCGGGGATTTAAAGCTCCACCATTGGCTTCTCCATGCCATCATGTAAATTTTAAGATCTCCAGATAAACAAAGCTCCCCTTCACAGGAAACATGAACACTAAATTACAAAAAAGCCGACTGGGAAAATTTCACTGATCACTTAGAAAACAACTTACCTCCTCTAAATATCACAACCACCTCTACCCTCAACAAAGCTATCCAAAATCTAACCACTTCAATTCAAAATGCTGCAAACCAAAATATCCCAAAAGGATACCTTTAAAAATACAATCCAATCCTAACCCCTGAAATAGAAACCTTAATTAAAGAACGTAATTCACTCAGAAACACATCTCAAACACGTATCAATACCCTAAACACACTCCTAGAATAATTTCCAAACTTTTCTCACAAAAAAACTCCCAAACAATAACATCATCAGAATGTGGAAAACAAAAAACATCCTGAAAAACCCAACAACCACCAACCACCAACCACGTATTCATGAATCCATCAAAAATCAAAATTAACAAAACCCTCAAACCTCCAAACACCCTCGCAACACACTTTGTTAAATACAGCCACAAACCCACAAAATAGGAAAATTATCAAAGCCCTCAAGAAAATAAAAAAGAAACCACTACCAAACAATACAAATAACCACTACGAATCTAGAAAATTCCATAAAATCAACCTTTAAAAACCCACCAGCCACATCTCAATCACACAGGGAATACAGCTTTAACCCAATTGGCACATACAATGGTACCTTGGTTTTGGACTATAATCCATTCAGAAATGATGGCTGAAAACCAAGTTGTTCGAAAACCAAATCATTTTTCCCATTACAATTAATTTAAAAAAGATTAATTCGTTCCAAGGCTGAATTTATTCCCTAGTAACAAAAAAAATTAGACTAAATGAGTTACTGCTTAGAAGGGGAATCCCCATCCATGAAAACACCTGTTACTTGAGATTCATTCAGCTAATCTTTCGTTCTTTAATCTATTTAATCTGTAGAAATAACCTTCTTAGGTGAATTTTGACTCCTTGTTCTGGAATCTATTTGTCTTAGTTAATATTTAAATATTCTTATCAAATTAAGTAAACTCTTGTATTCAATTCTTACTGTCCTTTATCAGTCACGTGTTTTATGGGAGCTATCTAGTCAATCTTGTAGATATTAATTAAAGACTAATTTTACACAACTCTCCTTTCCCCTCCCAAAAAACACAAATAAATTATTGTCTTCGTAAAAGATCACATAAAGAAACATTTGCCACAATCATTCGCAATTGTTCGTTCTACCACATAGAGTTCCTGAGACGATAGAACTTCAGTGGGAAAAGCCCGATGATTCTTTTTTGTGTGTAAGAGTGATGATGGAAACATTGTGTTTGTGAATGTTATCCTCTCATTCTCTCTCTTTAACGTGACTATTTTTTGTATGCATGCATTTATTCATGCAAGTTTTTAAGTGTATTATTAGACGTGTAGTATAAAAGTGGGTTGACTGCACATTATTGTTTAATTGTATGTGGAAGCACGATAAGTCTCACTTTTAGTTTTGCTGAATGTAAGGTGACAGTGTAATGAAAAATGTTTGTAAAAAAAATTTTATATTATTTTTCACATGTTGAAATAATTAGAATAGTTTAAAAAGATTCTGTATATCACCCCTATTTTAATTTAGAGTTTTCCATCTTTTATTTAAAGAAAGAAAACAGTGAAGCACATTTTGTAATTAATTTTGTATTTCCTAAATAATGTAGTTGTTAAATTTTATCAAATAATATGTATATACAGTATTGATGTTTTCCCCAATGTTTTTTTTATTGTTTTATTGGTAATACACTCAAATCAAATTTTTAGTTAGTGCCAATGTCAAACGCAATGATTGGTTGCAGGACAAGCTTTACAACACATGCCTAATACATTTTTTGAGGAGAAAATGTGTGTGAAATATGACGCGCGTGGACCGCTTTTGAGTACCTACAACTTGTGCGGTTGCATATGCAACGAACAACCGCTTTGTTTTCAATAATGAAATTCAAATTTGTGAATGCGAAACAATTCGGAAAATTGAGCTCCAATTGTTTAAAAATTACGTCTCGAAGCGAACGAGACGATATATGTATTTGTTTGCGGTTTGTCAGATCTCTTGCTTTTATTAGTATTTAATAATTCTCTCTCTCTCTGCGTCCTCTCTCAGTCACTCTAGTAACTTTTTACTGCTCGTGCTCTCTCTCTCTCATATATTCTATAGTATATATATATATATATATATATATATATATATATATTATAGTATATATATATATATATATATATGATAAGTATATATATATATATATATATATATATATATAGTAGTATATATATATATATATAATATATATATATATATATGGCTCGAGTGTCGGTTATCCGCCTCCAGGTAGTTGAAGCGAATTTTTTTTTTTTAATCTAAACTTAATCGAATAAAGTATTGAAAACTCTCTTGGGCCTGGGGGCGCATAGCTGCGTTTTTATTTCATTTATTTGTTGTTTTAAACAATGGCAGAGTGAAATAAATAAATATAGCAATAATTTAAATTGTATATAAGTTAAGTAAAGGTTATCTTAGAGTTTAGTTAGTTTGAAATAGATTTTAAATAATACATAAGCAAAGGTTAGCCTATGAGTTAATTAGTTTATAAATATTTGTACTTTTTTTTTTTCTTTTTTTTTTTTTTTTTAAAAGTATTTTTATGAGGTGTAAAGCTGCTTTAATAAGCAAGAGTTTGCAAATTTAACTTGTAGGGGTGGGGCGATACCGGATTTTAATGAAATGTGTTCAGGAACGAAACGGAGTCGCCTAATTTTAAAATCATGGAGAAGAAGCAGAATAATCCGACATGATATATATATATATATATTATGTATATTATATATATATATATATATAATATATAATTATTATGATATATATATATATATTATATATATAGTATTATGATATATATATATATATATATATATATATATATATATAGTATAGTATATATATATATAGTTATTATAATTGTGGGTGTGTGAAATGTCAGGGATGCAACAATAGACTAAATTGTACGACGAGCGCCCCTGATATATATATGTTATATATATATATATATATATATAGTATATATAATATATATTATTTATTATTAATATATTTATATTATATATAGTATTAGTATATATGGTTTGGGTCAATGTGGAGATAAATGATGAGTCGGTTGGTTAGCGATGTATAGTGGCGAGTGTGTTGGGAACCGACCGGCTGGGAGACGCAAGAGAAAGTGGATTAAGGGTCGCCGGTGAACGAATGTTCTGAAGGAGAGGAAATGGGTGAGTTTGCGCAGAGGCGAGATAAAGGTGCATAATGAGGAGTGAATGGCGGGGTTTTGTCAGGGGGGGGCATGGTTGTGGCCACCTGGGCCAAGGGGATGAACCCTTACATTGCCGATTTACCATAGTGAGGGTCCGTCGCGGTCGCGATGAAGCTCTGGGTGGATATTCCTGTCTGCTGACGAGTTCTCACCTAATTAATGGTAGCGAAGGGCTGGGCTTTCCTTTTCGACTTTTGTTCATATGCTTCTACTGCTTTTCTTTTCCGATGCATGACACTGCACTTACCCCAGTTTGGGGCAAAGAAGGGAAGATAAAAGCAGAAAGAAGAAGAGAGAAAGATATAGTATCTATATATATATTATATATATAATTTTATATATATATAGTATTATCTAGTATATATATATATAGTATATAACGTATATATATATAGGCTATATATATGATATATTATATATATATATATATATATATATTGAGCATCGTCATCAGCTTCTTCTTGGCTCCCCACAACTGGAATTAAGAAGACAGTGACCTGAGTTGAAGAAAAAGCAGTAGAAGAATAAGACAAAAGTTCGAAAAGAAAGCCCAGCTTACCGGCGCGCTCTGTAGGCATTGAATGTATGCAGAACTCGTCGAGTCAGAAATCTAGGCCCTAGCGCTTCAGGGACCGAAGACGTCCTGGAAAAAGCACCCCTCCTCCTATAGCTTACCTTCATACCCTTAACTTCACAAACCGTGAGAGTCACCCACTGTAAGGGTTATTTCCCTGAGTCAGGCCAAAAACCATGGTTCCTCAGAAAACCCCCTATTATGCACCATTCTTCCCACTTGTGAAAATTTCATATTCCTCTCCTTCAGAAACTCTTTTACTAACTCATTCTAAATTTTCTTCGGTCCCCCAGCCGGTTGCTTCACAACACATTCATCACTATACACCTGCTCAACAAACCGACTATATATGACCAAAACATCTTAATACACCTTCACTTATTCTCTCATTTACGCCTTTCGTTACATCACACAGCTCACTAATACTCTCATTCCTTATTTAATTAATATTTCTCACACGTAACACGGCTTTAAGACTATCTATCTGAACAGACTGCGCCAAAGATCTATCCTTTTTTATTCCACACCCTAGTTTCACTACCATGCATTAACATTGGTAACGACATGCCCTTATGCAGAAATCATCAGAGATTTAATTGCCCCAGTCACCTTCCAACCACTCATTACTTTCCTATAACACTCAGCATCATTAGTTCCCTTTTCATTCCATTCCATATAACCTGAGTATCTTACCTTCTGATATCCTATGCACTCTAGCGTTGCTTACTATTTAACATGATTTCATATTGGAGACTCTCCTCACCTACCATCATGAACTTGCCCTTATCTAAATTCACATTCAAACTCATTCTTTTGTACACCTTGCCAAACCTTTCTACCAATTCTCTCAAGCTTTGTTCTGCTTTACCATATAAAACCATATCATCTGCATACCCAAACCAATGCAAGGTTATCACTGATCCCTCCGTCCCGCACTCCTGTTCCCCACTTATCATCTTGTCTAAACACCCATTCTCTTGAAACTAACATTTCTTGTCATAAATTCATTGTCA
>JABUQX010008215.1:12500-22595 GCA_015478945.1 Trachelipus rathkii
CAAAAATGTAAATGAAGGAAAATAAATTACTAATTTCTTTTAGTATGCATCATTACTAAAGTGATTTATTTAAAAACAAAATATTGGGTTTATCCTTTTCATTAGAGTAAGATTTATTTATATAGTACAGAATCTTTGAAAAAATTTTCTGGTCATTTTGTATAAATCATTAGATTGTTACGTGCTACTACAGCTTTAGTTATTTTTTTAATCCATCTCTTCATATGTAACTTAGGGTCTCGTTCAAATAGATTTTGTTTAGAGCTGGTCTTTGAATAGGGGCATAGCCCTTCCTTCCAGAGCCGTTGGGAGCGTTGAGAAATGTACGTCATGCTCTCCGATTAGGAGAATATGTTTATTGTATATAAGCATAAAATTATTAAACTTTGTTTTTAGTCTTTTTATAATGTGTAAAAATGGAATGTTAGTTTGATTAACTGTAAATTTTTTAGGTTTGGTGTATGACGAATAAAGTATTTTATTTTATACCTTTGTTGTTTTTAACCACATTTTTGTATAATAGAATTTCTCTGTGTGTGGAGGAGAAAAAAAATCCACAACGTAGTTCTGCGTGTTGTAAAAAACGTAAATATATAATTAGGACCGTGGTAGCTTGGTTGGAGTCCCACTGCCACTTATGCCCAAGAAATGGTAAAGCATGCCTCGGATTTCTGATGCAAATTTGCTCACCCTACCCCCAGTTTTGGGGAACCGAGGGAAAGCTGATGATAATTTGCTGAGAATACTTCCAAGTATCTAAAAATTAAATTGAATTTATTGACAGGAAAGATGGATAATTATGCTTGTGGAGACTAGAAAAGTTTAAATTTTTGAGAATTTTTTTTTTTTTTTTTTTTTTTAACTACTATTACGAATAAGTTTAAAGTTAATTTTTTTTAAATCATTACTCCAAATTGTGCAATTTAAAGTACGTAACTTTGTTTGAGTAACTACCGTATATTTTGTTTTTTATAGAATTTCAAAATTTTTTTTTTGTACACTTTCATCATTAGATATATATAAAAAAGTACTTATTAAATATATGAGTTAAAGTAGTTGACTTATTCAGCCCAAACATATATATGTGAACTTCAAGTCATTTCAGGAGAGGTTTTAATTTTGATCCTGCGTTTTTCCTGGGCTCCGCCCCAAACTGGAAATTGATAATTTTCATCCAAATTTGCTCCAATTCTTTTTTGGTATACAAAAAAAAAAAAAAAAAATAATTGAAAATTTCGTATTGATTGGGTAAATATAAAAAAAAAATTGAAACTTTTTTTTTTCTCATCCAATCAGAATGAAATTTTTATAGCATGTATAGTTGGGGGGGGGGTTCCTTTTTTATTTAGATAAATTTTTTGTATTCCCAAATTTTAATTTTTTTTTCTTCAATATTTTCCCATCCTCAGAGTAAAATATTTGGGTATATGAAAAATTGATTTAAATAAAAAAAAAGTATACCTACCCCAATTATACATGCTGTAAAAATTTCATTTTGATAGAATGAACATAAAAAAAAAATTATCACAAAAAAATTCATTTATAAAAAAAACATTCTCATTGTCGGAGATTGATGTTCTTTGGGTTTTGATTGCAGATATCAAATATCTAAACTAAAAAGTTTAAGATTATTATATTATAGTTCAAGTTATTTCTACAAAAATTGTAGGAGACTATCTCGAAAATATCGGAAACACGTTTTTTTTTTTTTTTTCAAATGAAAATACTCCACATTATGAGTTCTGCGTGACGTAAGAGGCGACTGAATGGACAGTGTAGATGGGTGTGAGTCCCGCTACCATTTATTTGTATCCTAGAAATGCTCGCATCCTTCGAATTTCTGGTTGTGTATGTAGTGTGGCACCCTACCACCAGTTACGTTGAAGCAAGGGACATGATGATGAAAATACAAAGCAAACCAAAATGGAAAAACGCTCAAAATCGATGTTTTATGGCTCAGAAAAAGCTTTATATTCCTTTTTATTTGGTCCAAAATTAAATTCGAAACCTTCCCTTTAGATGACATTTGTTTAAGATCCATTAAAAGCCGGTTTAAAGTATAATTAATTTACACATGATATAATTATTAAAAATTTACTTTTCGAAATCCATCAAAAATATTATGGATTTAAAAAAAAAAAAAAAATCCCAAAAGATTGTTAAATGGAAGCAGAACAGATTTTTTAAAATATGGAATGCAATGTTATGTAAAAGAGAAAAAAAAATTACTTAAATTACAATTATTTTCAAAATTTTAAAACTTTCTGAGTAACTTTAAAAATACAACCTCCAGAGTCATGAGCTTACAAATGGTTTGGTCGCAATAAAAAGATTTTAATTAATGAGACAAGTGTGGAGACAATCCACGATTGGAAAATGCCAATTTGAGATGTCACAGTTTTTACGAGAATCTAATTCACATTAATGCCAGAACTTCCCTCAAGTCTAAACCATTTTCTATTAACTCTTTCTGACCGAACACCGTTTGTGACAATTAATTTACTTTCTTAGTTGTATTTAGTAGTCCAAACTTCCGAAGTATTGGCAATGAAAAAGTTGCTTTTTACAAAACTAATAAACTTTTCAATTTTGTTTACTGCCCTCACACACATTTGAACAATAAATCATGGATGAGGTTTTAAAAATTAAATGTCAAATATCTTACACCATAAATAGTTTTCATTAATTTAAAGGAATTATTGACTGCTTCACCCAATTAATGGAAACACAAAAGCCTTTGCATTCAGAACCTGTTAATTACATACGTAAAACTATCCTGGTAAAATTCAAAATTTAACACCGACATGAAAATTTAATAATATAGCTTAAGAAATAAGGAAATTATATTGCTCATTATAACTATTTCTCTCTTATCTAAAGCAAGTTAATTAGCCGTATTTCTCTTGTTCGATTTTCATGACAAAATCAAGGGGCTACTGCTGGCGATTAAAATACGTCTTCTAGAATGATGTGAAATATAAGAAGAGAAGAGAGAGAGGAAAATATACTGATAAATACGATCATCATCAAATTACTTCATATTTTTAAGTTTTATTTTCTCATTAATCTTCCACAACTCCTCACTATTATCAAAATCTGGTTAAATGGACTCTAAAAAAGGATGCAAACTGAAGAACGAAAATGGAAAAATTTTATACCACTTTTTAAAAATGTTTCCTGTCATTTTTTCCTACCTTTACACCGACAAGTAATATTTCTTATATAAAAGCTTGAATATTCAAACAATCCTAATTTTAAAAATTTGCTAATAGTTTAAAAAAAAAAAAAAAAATTATAATAGTCATTAAGTTTTCAAACAGGATTATAAAAAATGGCAGAAACAACAATTTATTTGACAATAAATATTTACATTATTTATACATCAAGTATAAAAATATCTCTATATATAAAAGTACCCTAATAATAAATATTCTTTTCAAACCTTTAAATATAATTTAAGCACCAATGAAAGTAAGTAAAATTTCTAATGGTTATTATCTAAATATATATATTAATTTCAAAGACAGAGATGAAAGCTGCTGGCAAGATAATTCTCCTTATACCTAACCAAACCTACTACTAGAGTTGAAAAAAAAATTATGCCTTTTGGAATTTTTCGTTTTTTTTATAACAGTATATATATATATATATATATATATATATATATATATATATATATATGTATATATATATATATATATATATATATATATATATATATATATATATATTAATAGCACATTTATATATAAATATATGTTTCGCTTTTTATTTATATATATATATATATATATATATATATATATATATATATATATATATATATATATATATTTTTATATAGAACTATATATATATATATATATATATATATATATATATTTTACTAGTTTCATTGTTTTTTATTTAGAACTAATTTCTTTATTCTAATAATCTTGAGAATGATTTGGTTAACTGTAATTGTACTATAAAATGACTGGTTTAATGGAGCAGTTTGGTATTAATAAGTTTATAAAATTTTAGGATTATTCAGAACTAAAGATTTTAGCACTAAGAATGATGTCTACGTCTGGAACAAATTACGCTTGTGGAAAAAAAAAATTATCAACCTTAAAAAACAAAAAACAACATTTTAAACATTTAAAACTAGTTATTTATGTAGTACAATTATAAAAGAAAACTATTCTCAAGACCATTAGTAATGAAATTAGATAACGTAAATAGTAAAATATAAAAACACAAAAAGCAAAATTTGCGTTTTTTTAATGTTTTTTAACGAGGTAGTTTTTATCTTTTGATACAACACTACCTACTACTAATAAAACGCTAATGAAATTTTTTAATAATTGAACACTACTTATTTGAAAGACCGAATACTTTAACAGATGAGATTTTTCATTCTTTTGAGATTTTGTGATCTATTGGACCTTCACGTAACACCCAGTCATTGAAGGAACCTCGATAGAGTCTAAAAAATAAACCAAAATAAATAAATAAATCAAAATACTCATACAACCCAAAGTATGATTGAAATGAAATATAAACAAACCCTACCTAACATCTGTATATCCAGCTCCTATTAAAGCAAGCTGAGCAGTAACGGCTCTGATACCAAGTAAACACATTGTTGCAATGGGCTTATTTAGTGATGGTTTCTCAATTCCATACAATTCTCTAAATTCTGCCTTTGGTCTTAAAAGAGATACTCCAACGCCGCCAACTGATGAAATTGTAAGAAAATATTTATAAAATTTCAAAGATGAAATTGTAATAAAGCTTTTATAATTTAAAACTTAAAATTCATCTTTAATAAAAAATGATCTACTTTTCAATTTTTTAACAATTAATTAATTAACATTTGAAGGAAAATGGAGCAATTAACCTACGGGGTATATTAATAGAATTAGGTATGTAACCATTTTCTATTATTTCTCTTTCTGACCGAACATCAATGAGTAAAATCTGATTTTTCTCAATCTTTTCTAACAACTCTTCAAATTCAATTTCTGAAAAGTTTAAAAAATATTTAAACATATAAGTACTAAAATATGATTTAAAAAAATTAATTATTCTACTAAAATTTTTGTATTACAATGTATATACTCATTGTACTGTAAACCAGTTATGGAATCCGTTCAAAATTTTGTTGCTTCACTCCACGGGTCCACTCATTACAAAATATCAACTCTTACTCCATCTACTTGGAAATATCTGACTCCCAACTCCGACATTAAGAATATCCTACTCCGACTCTGGTTACAATCTTTTTAGGAATATCCTACTCCGACTCTGGTTACAATCTTTTAAAATATATGATTCTACTTATTATGCAGTTGACATTAAAAATAAACTCCTAAATCAAATCATTAATATAGCTGGTCTCAGGCTTCCCTAAAGATGATGCCAGTTTTTATTTTTTATTTTTTTGTATTAATCCATAATTTATAACAGGACACTTCATCATCACCGCATGAATCTCCAGGTTATTTCCTAGGTTAATTAAAGGTTAAGGGTATTCCAGGTTATTTCCTAGGTTAATTAAAGATTAAGGATATTCCAGGTTATTTCCTAGGTTAATTAAAGGTTAAGGGTATTCCAGGTTATTTCCTAGGTTAATTAAAGGTTAAGGGTATATTCGTGTTAAATATAGAGTTCTAATAAACAATTTTTTCCTATTAATATTAAAATTGAAAAGATTAGATAATAAAATTTTAATCCCGATTTACAAAATTTTAACTATTTAAAATTAGCCTAACTTCGTAGCTATAATTATGCATTTGTGTGTTTTTTTTTGTTTTTTTTTTGTTTTTTTAATATTTTTTATTAATTTTTACATAAAGTTACTATAAATTGACAAATATATATAAAAAAAAAGAATACTATTATTAAAGTCTTTTAAAATTACCATTTTTTAAGGTATGAATATAATTGTAAATATAACATCACAAAATTTTATAATTAGTGATCCTCCTACGTTATTTAAAAGAAAGTACTTGTTAGTAACGGCAAATAGTCATAAATTTAAAAATAAAAAAAATTAATGTATTACATATTTACATTCACATATTTGGTAAATTTGTTCTGAAAAACAGATTGGCATCTGTCAGGTCCCCCTTCATCTGTCCTCTTTAGTCAATTTGATAATGCAAAATGCAGAAAAGTGGACTCGAAATTCAAACACTAACTTTCGTTGGAAAATTGTTGGGATTAAGCAGTAATATCAATTACAATTACTTTCGCAAATTCTGTATAACTTTCTAAAAGTCTCTTACTATACTGTGTGTTTTGAACTTCTATCAAATTTTTAAATTTTTTTTTCCATAATAGCAAAGAAACTACTTTCAAATTTATTAAGTTCTGCGGAAGAACATTCCTGCTCCTCTGCTCGAATACGTTAACGCTCTTTCTTTCGTGATTATCAAGGAACTTTTCAAAATCATTTTCCGAGCTTGCTGAAGACTGGCTGCCAAAGATAGGAGTTGGACTAGCACTAATTCTTTGGGGCCTGATTTGCACTCTGCTTTTTCTTATTAATAATAATTATTATTATTATTATTATTATTATTATTATTATTATTATTATTATTATTATTATTATTATTATTATTATTATTATTATTATTATTATTATTATTATTATTATTATTATTATTATTATTATTATTATTATTATTATTATTATTATTATCCCTAAATTGTAGTTCTACTGTAAAGTCTTTATGTGCGCGCAACTGGTTTTAGAAACACACAACCCTGAAAAAGGGAATTTTCAGCTGTAATTCTTGCTTTCTTGTTGAGATCTTGTGTTGTTTCTTTCTTATAAAACAAACAAAAGAAGAAGAGAAAAAGTCTTCATGCCATTTCACCATGATAAGTTGTAGAAGGGATCGTGTTGAAATTAACCTATACAGAGTTTCCCGACATATCTTGAGTTTCTACCCCTTTCTAATATATAAGTGGCAAACTTATATCAAACATCTTGAGCAATGTCTTACTTTCGCAGTCACTTAGGAAAAGGAAAAACTTCGAGACTAGCTTTGGAAGTTGCAACTAACCAATCTGGAAACACTGATCTAAGGAGAACAAAGTTTATTACTACTATTTCAAGTACCCAATTTTAAAATTTGGCTGGTTAAACTAACTTTTATCACTAACTATAAATGTAGTTACCGGTCCTTATTTTGATGCTGATGTCACTTTTTTTTAAATTTTCTTTGGCTTACTTTCCTCATCTTTTTTACTTGCTTAATCCAGTATCTCTGGAAGCTTGTGCTATAAATGGCGCTTTAGGTTGAGGGCTTGGGTAGAAGAATATTATCCTCCAGTATATACTTAATTTTCTCTTCACAAAATATTTTAGCATAATTTTTATCTGTAAATTTACATTGACATTTTAAATGAATCGTGTTCCAATTTCCTCAAAATGATCAAACACCAAGAACTTTATTTTATGAATCATAATGGAGTACAATACTAAGTATGAATGTAGAGCTAAAGATTTTATCAAATATTCTGAAAATGTAAACCAAAAAAAAAAAAAAAAAAAAAAATGTGATTCTGATTACCATCAATGAGTAACATACTTCAACTTTTATTACACCAATTGAAAAAAAAAATCAACTCCGGCGTTGGCCCAACAATAAAACTAAAGGCTCCATAACCATATTGTAACCACCAAATATGTAAATAATATTTAAAATAATCATAAATCAAGGTTTTCATGCACGCCCTTGATTCACATCAATTCCAACAATAAACATCAAATTTAAAAAAAAAAAATCACAGGAAGAAAGACAACCAGACAACATAACTAATACCTCTAAACTCTTTTTAAAATTAAATAAACCATACAAACCTTCACAAACTTTTCCCAACATGTAATAAACTGGGGTTAGACCATGGATTACGACTACTTAGCTGGTATAAATGAAAAATTTTCACTTACTAAAAAAAATACTGAAAAAAATTGAAAGTCCTTCATGCATAAATGTCTAATAATATCCATATTACTGCAAATATATATATATATAGGTGAGAAAGATATATATATATATATATATATATATATATATATATATATATATATATATATATATATATATATAGTATAGAAGATATATATATATGTTATATATATATATATATATATATATATATATATATATATATATATATATATATATATATATCATCACCAACCTTCTCTCCCCAAGACTGGGGTAAGGTGTATAACATGCACCAGAAACAGAAAAGTAGAATATGACGCAAGTCGAAAAGAAACCCTTTATACCTTTTAGTGAGAACGTCGCACTCAGAAAATCCTCCCTAGAGCTTCACTGGACCGCGACGGACCCTCACTATATGGCATCTCGTTAATGTGGGGTTCATCCATTGGCCCAGGTGGGTCACAACCATATCCCCTCTCGCAAAACCCCGTCATTCATTCCTATTATGAGCCTTTCTTCTCGCCTCTGCCAAACTCACATTTCTCTCCTCCAGGCATTCCTTTACTGACTCAACCCACTTTTTCTCTTTGGTCTCCAAGTCGATTCCCAGCACACACTCACCACTAAAACATCTGCTTAACCAACCGACTATCATCCATCCTTTCCACATGACCAAACCATCTCGATGTACTTTCATTTATTCTCTCATTTACTCCTTTTTTCACACCACACAACTCCCAATGGACCCTCACTATGGCATCTCGTCAATGTAGGGTTCATTCCTTAGATCAGGTGGGCCACAATCATGTCCCCTCAGAAAATCCCACCATTTACTCCTATTATGCACCTATCTTCTCGCCTCTGCCAAACTCACATTCTTCAACTCCGGGCATTCCTTTCCTGACTCAATCCACTTTTCTTCGGTCTCCCAGCCGGTCGATTCCCAGCACACTCACCACTATATATCCGCTTGACCAACCGACTATCATCCATCCTTTTCACATGACCAAACCATCTCTGTATACTTTCATTTTTTTCTCTCATTTACTCCTTTCTTCACACCACACAACTCCCTAATGCAATCATTCCTCATTTCATCAATTCTTCTCATACCTCTTATCCTAGACCATAGTTTCACTACTATGCATTAACACAGGTAACAACATACCCTCATGAAAACTATAACGCATTCAAGGCTTAGTACCTTTACATCCACCAAGGATTTAATTGTACCACCCACTTTCCTACCACACTTTGCATCATCTGTATCAATATATATATATATATATATATATATATATATATAGTATAGTATATATATATATATATCTTTATTTTTATATATATATATATATATATATATATATACTGTATATATAGTATAGATATAAGTTATACATATATATATATATAGCATATATATATATATATATATATATATATATATATATATATATATATATATATATATATATTTACATATATATATGTTGTTATATATCCTTCTTTGGTCCCAATCATCGTGCCCACCTATGCTGGGGACTATAGGAAATCGAACTTTAAGGCCGGCTATCCCAAGCCTGTCGCCACCAAGTATTCACCGCATAAGAGTTTTGATTCTTGCCCCAGGAAGATAAAAATCAGACTGCTACATGGAGGATTGAACCAGCATCCTCTCACTTGAAAATCTGCAAGACTGTCGACCTTCGGTGCCACGAGACTATATATATATATATATATATATATATATATATATATATATATATATATATATATATAGCATATATATATATATATATATATATATATATATATATATATATATATATATATATATATATATATATGCCGTAAGGGCTCTTTTGAGCCTGTATAAAAACAGCATTCCTACTGTATAATTTGGCTTTTAAGACCTATTAAATGTAGCTGATGTTCAGGTATTAAGTTTTTATGAAACTGCTAATCTTTTTTATTACCTTTCAAAAATTAAATTTTTAAACTATATTTTTGCGATAAATTTCATTAAATACTAAGATTGGTGAAGAAGTGGCGCACGAAACGCGAAAGCGTTTCACGATTAAATGCGAAACGGTTAAACCCAAACGATAAATCGAATCGGCAACGAAACGATGGAAACGAAGTAATACCG
>JABUQX010008216.1:7500-22500 GCA_015478945.1 Trachelipus rathkii
TGATTATTAGTGGTTGTGTCTTAATGTAGTGGCTCGCCTAAAATTTTTAAATTCTTAATTTGCTCGCGATAGACTAAAGGTTGGGCACCACTGGCATAGAGTTACCAATCTTTAAGCAAAGACAAGGTACGAAGGGTGCCACAACGGTTGTGAAATGCGAGTTTTCGATGTTCTCTATCTATATGAAAAGGAAAAAGAGCGTCAACGACTCTTTGTACAGACACAAGCTAAGGATAACTGGAAACCAGAGGAAGTTTTTCTACTTTTTTAGCCATTGACTCAACCTTATCAAAAAAAAGCTGGAATGTCAATAGTGTGTTCTATTATTTCCATACAAGTCTGAATTAGACTCTTGTATAGGTGGAGTAATTGTGATGCAGGAAAAATACTCCCTGCCTGAAAACAATCTTCAAAGTTGTTTGAAGTCATCTTAGTACCTTTGTTTTCGATGTAATTTGAAGTTTCTAGGATAATTTATTTGTTATATTTAGCACAAGAAATTTTGTGCTGTTCTCAGGTGAGACGGTATAGCCATCGAAGATGATATGGTATTTAATTTTGAGAGAGAGAGAGAGAGAGAGAGAGAGAGAGAGAGAGAGAGAGAGAGAGAGAGAGAGAGGAGAGAGAGAGAGAGAGAGAGAGAGAGAGAGAGAGAGAGAGAGAGAGAGAGAGAGAGAGAGAACATAATTATTTAAGTCCGGAGGTGATTTCGCTTACACTTCAAAGACATCGATGACCTTATGTACGTAATGTTACTTCAAATAAAGGTCTTAAAGCATTTCTCTTACACAATAAAAATAAATTGTTATGAAAACCAGCACAAAAGAACTTATTCATATACAAACAATATTCTAGTAGAAGTAAGTAAAATACAATAAATGCCAGTGAAATGCTTATGGGTATTTTAAGACAATTACCACTTTATTTGGACTGCAGACCTGGTACACCAAATAGATTTGTTTTCTATGCAAATGAGATAGTCGCTTCACAGAAACCCATGACGTTAGGAAAAGCGGACTGAAAATAAAATAATTAAAAATCTAGAATGAAAAATGCAAAAGACTTTGGTAGAGACAACAAAGTTTTGCTTCCCCACTACAAATTAAATTTTGGCTTATGAAAAATTTTACTAAATATTTAGGTGTGAATAACCCTAAATTTAAGCACCTACTATAGAAATTGACGGGTTCATTTTGGAGAAGGTCAAAGCAATCCTGTTCATCTGTCCACAAATCAGAAGGCAACCTTTTAAAGAAAATCAGTTTGATGCAATGATAAGTGACAAAGAGAAAACGGCATGGAATTTTTTAAACACATTTTCGAATGATTTTCTATGAAATTTCAAAGCTGCAAATTTCAGAGAATTTCTTGAAGATTTCGTGCATTCGTATGAGCAGCTGGGGTGCATGCACTATGTCGTTGATAATTAAATTTTTGAAATCACCCGAATTTCTTCCCTTAAAATTGTGGTGAAGAAAGTGACGAACATTTTGATTAATCACATGGACAAAGGAAAATTAATCACTTCCTTGTTATGTTATTTTTGCTGGAAAGTGATAAGGAATTCTTTTAAAACAGAAAACTTTATACATCATTGAGAAAAATAACTCTGTATTCATATTATACAGTAGAGAAAATATTGTTCTCTCGAAAATAATAACTAATCAAACAATTAAAGCATCCTTTAGTGTTCAAAGACACAAAACAGATAAATATATCACACTCTCTCTTTATCATAACATTCCACTATCCAGAATATTTTCTCTTATCTTATTTATGAAGGCAAATTAAACTTTATATTCAAAAGCTAAAATTATTCCATAATAAAGAAGGCTTCGTTTAATTTTTTATAAAACCCAAAAACAAAAATAGCTTATTGGAGAAAATAGTAGATAAATTCACAAAATAATTCCTGTTTTGAACAATTATATATTTTTGAAATATTAATCAGCAAAGAGAGTAGATTATGTCTATTATTGTAAAATGATAATTTGTGAGTGGAAATCATTATCTTATTTTAAATAATGATAATTACTGAGAATATGATAATGACGCTTGTATTTATACAGAAGACATGAGAGAAATTAATATAACTTACATGTCATTTAAATTAAAAAATTAATATTTTAATATATATATATATATATATATATATATATATATATAATAGGTATATAGATTTTATATTATATATATATTATATATATATATATATATATATATATATATATATATATATATATATAATATATATATATATATATATATATAATATATATTACACTGTAAAAAAATCCGCTTAGACGTCCCGTGCCTTCAAACGGATTGAGAATTTACAACCGGAAATTGAGTTATTGAAGAACAAACTTGAAAATATATTCCTCTTCGACACTTGAGCGCTTTGTCAAGCGGATTTCAACCTTATCATTTTGTCACCAAATGACATTCCGCTTGAATGGCCCGGAAACACGATTTTATTTTTTTTTAGCAGATCACTTCAAAACATATTCGGTTAATATATTCAGGGATCCGATAATTTGTCAAATTGATATAATTCATCCATTACAAATGTTATAATATGAAATCTTGAGGGGCCTATTTAGCTTTTTAAAAACGATATTTTGCTTTTAAAATTTATAAATACATTATTTCTAACAATGTAGTAAAAAATATAATAAATAAAATAACGAATTCGTATAACACCACATAACATATAATCTCACTCGCTAGATTGAGATCGGAGCAAGAGTACAGGCATATAGTATAGTACTGATCTTTGCATATAAGTTTTGATTCCATGACGCGCCCTCACCAGCCAGTCCGAGATGCCTACGCGAGCCAGAAGCAACCGAACACCTCCCCCAGAAATACCCCACACTCATTCCCCTTAGAACACAATTTCATATATCCTCGCATGCACTGAGAGACTTATATATCATATATATATCCATCTCAGGGCTCATCATAGGATATTGATATATATATATATATTATATATATAATATATATTATATATAATATATATAATATATATATTATATATATATTATATACCTATATATAATATATATATATATATATATATATATATATATATATACTATATATATATATATATATATATATATATATATATATATATACCACAAACACACACACACACAACACACACACACACACACACACACACACACACACACACACACACACACACACACAATGTTGAGCTGAAGTAAATTATAACAATTAATAATTATTAATATTTATTAATTTTGTATTGTTCTCATTTATATTTTGGGGCAAACTGGCAATAATTAATGTTGAAAAGTTGCCGGCTCATTAATAATGCTTATTGAATATTGTAAAGCCTTATAAATGAGTATTTGAATAAAAAAATATTAAGTCCAATTATTTTAATTTTTGATCGTTAATTTTCTTAAGAATAATAATACTTTTTAATTATTTCGAATTTCCTTTTGCAGCAAAATTTATCAGTGCAAGATGCGTTTACCCGTTTAGTTGTTGCCATTACTCTCATTAGTGTTGTGAATATTTTTAACGGTGTGGCAAACCTTTATTAATTAAAGATTTAGAATGTAAATGTTAATAATGATAGATAAAGTAATAATTTAGTGACAAATTCAAAAATGTGATTTATTTACGAATTTGAATAACTGATTATGTCATAATTTACATGGATTATAATTACAGTTGTAAACTTTTAGGATTGAGAGGAAACGTAGGGCTATAATAAGAAGCCTATACTCTCTCCATATTATATATATATATATATAATTATATATATATTATTATATAATATATATATATATATATATATATATATATTATTATTATATATATATATAATTATATATATATATATATATATAATTATATATATATATATATATATATATATACATGGGCGTAGGCAGGGATTTCAATTAGGGGGGGCAAAGGTTGAGTGATATTTATATAATTATATATATATATATATATTATTTATATATATATATATATAATATATATATATATATATATATATAATTATATATATATATATATATATTATGATTATAATATTAATATATATATATATATATATATATTATATATAAATTATACTATATATAAATTATACCAAGCTGTACTGTTGCTAAAGACGTAAGTTTGACGAGTTTTTAATTTTGCGAAGTTCCCGTGAAATCGTACGAAATAATTTGCAATTTTGAGTTCGATTTTTTTTGGAAAAAAAAGGCATTTGTATTAGGCATTATTTTGCTTACTAATTTAAATATTAAGTACAATAATAATAATAATAATAATAATAATAAAATAATAATTAATAATAATAATAATAATAATAATAATATAATAATAATAATAATAATTATAATAATAGGCCAAATCCTAGATACGCAGGCAATAATATTTTTCGTAATTTTTTATAAACTTTTGACACCTATTTTACTTAAGCTAGGCTATGAATAGCGTGAGGCTTTTGTTTATAATTAGGTCTTTTTACGTGTTATTTTGCAGTTATTAAAATGTCTTTGCAGTGTGTGCATGTATAGATGGTCAGATTTTTTTAATGCTCACAGTATGTAGCTAGAGAACGGCAGATCCTTACAGTAAAACAAATATATTTGGAATCAGCGGAAAAATTTAAGGATGGGAATGTAAAAAAAATTTTTTTTAACTAAAAAAGGAATACCCTAGGGTAAACCGCAAAGATGGCAGGAGTCGGGGTCTCTCGGCCTCCCGGTGGACGACGGGGGGGACTAATCCCCCCCTCCGGGGATGGTCTCCGGAACCCCCGCTCTTTGGTCTTTGGGTGTCGCGGGGGTTCCTCCGACCATCCCCTCCGGGGTATGAAACGTCCCCCCCTCTGTCCCCCGTCGGCTCGAGCCCCCTAACAAAAAACTTAAAATTTTCTAAAAAAACAATATTTTCCAAATTTAGGGGGCTCGAGCGACGGGGGACAGAGGGGCGGGACGTGTTTCGTACCCCGGAGGGGATGGTCGGAGGAGAAACCCCCGCGACACCAAAAGACCAAAGAGCGGGGGTTCCGGAGACCCACCCCCGGGGGGGGTTAGTCCCCCCCCCCCCTCCACCGGGGGGCGAGAGCCCCGACTCCTGCCATCTTTGCGTTTTACCCTAGGATATATTTTAAATAAAAAAAAAAAATTTTTACTTCAAAAAAAAAAAAAAAAAAAAAAGTTAAATCCCATCCTTAGAATTTTCGGCTGCTTCAAATCATTATATATATATATATATAATATATAATATATATATATATATATTAATATAATTATTATATATTATATATTAATTAATAGATAATAAAAAATAAATAAATATATATATTATTATATATATATATATAATATATAATAATATATATTCAATACTTCAAAATCAAAAATTCAATTATAAATAAAACAATCTAAATATATAAAAAAGGCTCTAGTAATGAAGATGTGTTGCTTCACATTTATTCGTTCAGTCACTATGATCTGGATAGTCGTAGGCTGAGCATTGCCCCTATCTACTTAATTGATAAAAATATCGTCGATTGCATATAAATATATATAGCGAGAGAGAGAGAGCGAGAGACGCGAAATTAAAAACCAACCAAACTTTTAACTCGTTACTAACAGTACAGTTTCTATAAAATTTGGCCATATATATATAATTATATATATATATATATTAATATATATAATAATATATATATATATATATATAATATATATATTATAATATATATATATATATAATATATATATATAATATATATAACTATGGTCTTCAAAAATGCTTGTAATATTCTTTTTATTTTCTGCCAAATTGTTTTTTTAATGTGTTGTCTGCAGCTGAATATCAACGGGTACGCCTTTCTTGATTTGATTTAACAGCTTTGGCAACCGCCACATACTGAAAGTTCAAGCGGAGAATAATGTCAGAAGAATCCAGCAGTATAAAAGCACAAAGCTAGTTGACTTAAGCCAATATGAAAACGGAAAACACATTAAACTTTTATAAAAAAAATTTATTAATAACAACTTTTTATTAAGAATATACTTCATTATCTATCGATTAATGTATTTTTTTCAGTTTTTCTACCAATAAACCCTTAAAAAACATCGTCTGGCAAACATATAAGTTCATTTAATATTTTATTTTGCCAAGATTGTAGGGGGGGGCAAGTGCCCCCCCCTGCACCCCCCTGCCTACGCCCATGTAATATATAATATATATATATAATATATTATATATAATATATATATATATAATATATATTAATATATATTATTATATATATATATATATAATTTTTATATATATTAAATATAATTTATTATATATATATATATTATAGGACCTTTCTGATTTACGACTCCGTCAGTTTGAATTTTTTTTTTGTTTTTTATATATGCTACTATATAATACCAACATGATTCAGGGGTAACGGACATTGATTAAAAAATATTAATAAGGAACACAGTTACGTTTTTACGGATTCGTAACTTGTAAATTTTTTTTTTTTAACTAAAGGAATACCCAAGGGTAACCCCGCAAAAGATTGCAGGAGGTCGGGCTCTCGGCCTTCCGGGGGAACGACAGGGTAGGACTATTTCCCCCCCCCTCCGGGAGAGGGGCTCCGGAAACCCCCGCCCTTGGTATTTGGGTGTCGCGGGGGTTCCTCCGCCCCTCCCCTACGGGGTATGGAAAACGTCCCCCCCTCCGTCCCCCCCCCGCCCGGGCCCCCCCTTTTTTTTTTTTTTTTTTTTTTTTTATGCTTTTATATGATAATACGTGATTCCAATATGTAATTGTTTTTCTGTAAGTGTTCGTACATTTATTAACTTTTTTGAAGATATTTAAATTATATGAAATATTTTTTTTGTTTTTTATTTTTTTTTTTTTTACATTTTTTGTATGAATCAGCTTTATACGCTGATTCAACATATGTAATGGTTTTTCTGGAAGTTTCGTACTTTTCGAGATATTTTATTTTTAAAAAAATATTTCATAAATGTGATTTTTAAAAATTATTTAAAAATTACTTCAAAACTTTGAATCCATAGTCCCGTTACCCACTGAAATCTCATTGTTGGTTATCAATAGTAGCAATATATTAAAAAAAAACAAAAAAAATTCAAAACTATATATATACAAGGCTATATATATATATATATATATATATATATATATATATATATATATATATATTATATATATATATATATTATATATATATATATATATATATATATATATATTACAATATATAGTCTGTAGCCAAATTTGTAGAAACTGTACTGTGACTACCGAGGTACCTAACTTAACCTAACCTAACCTAACTTAACTTAACCTAACTTAACCTAAATTAATTTTCATTATTATTACCGTTTGTGATCAGGAAACTAGGAAGGTTCTGGTTTTTAACGCTATCCTTGGTGAGGTGGTTAACTTATTTATCCTCACTAGTCACAGTACAGTTCCTACAAATTTCCATTTTTTCAAATAAAAAATTTGATTGTTTAATATTTAATTATGTATATGGTTTTGGGTTATTGAAAAAATAAGAGGTAGGGGGCAAGGAATGATTAGAAATGATGGAAGAATGAAGAGAGTGGAGGTCCCTATTATAATCATAATGTGGATGATCTGGTTTGGTGTGTTACGAATCTGAAGAGAGTTTGAGAGGTTTGGTAGAGAGGCGTGTGGCAAGGTGTGTAAAAGGAGGGGTTTGAAAGTAATGTTGAGATAAGAATAAGGGTATGGCAGTGAGTGAGGGGAATTCGCAGTGTGAAGTTGTTAGATGGTGAGCAACTGGACAGTGGTCTGAGTTTAAATATATAGATTATGTTGGATGGGAATGGGAACGCGATGATGGCAAGTGTAGCAGGAAAGTGTTGAATGGTAGGAAGAGTGACTGGTGCAATTAAATCCTGACGATGCTATTAATCCTTGATAGGATGTCTTGAGTGTGGCTAGTATATGCATGATGAGGGTATGTTGTTACTTGTATTATTGTATGTGAAACTATGTTTTGGAATAAGAGGTATAGATCTTTGGTACATTGTGTTTAAGTAGGCAATCTTAGGCGGTGTTAGGTGTGAGAAGAATTTATAAAAGGAGGAATGAAGTATTAGAGAGTTGTGTGTGTGAAGAAAGGAGTAAATTGAGAGAATAAACGGAATACATTTGAGATGTTTGGGTCATGGATGGATGTTAGTCGGTTGGTTAAGTGGAGTAAGTGCGTGAGTGTGTTGGGAATCAACTGGCTGCGGAGAAAGAAGAAAATGTGGATCTGAGCCAAGTAAAGGAATGCTTGAAGGAGAGGAATGTGAGTTTGGCAGAGCGAGAATAAAGGTGCTATTAGGTGAATATTGGTTGTGAGGGGTATGGTTGTGGGCCTCAACCAGGGAATGAACCCTACATTGTCTAGATGCCCACAGTGATGGTCCATCGCAGTCTTGTGAAGCCACTAGGGTGGATTTTTCTGACAGCGATGAGTTTTCAATTTGCATCATGTTCTTCAAATACTTTAGTTCTTCTAGTGTATGCTACACACCTTGCCCCCAATCTGGAAATAGGAGGAAAGGTGATATATAATATATATATATATAATATAATTATATATATTATATATATATTTATATATATATAATATATAATATTATATATATATATTATATATATTATATATATATAATATATATATATATATATATATATATATATATATTATACCGTAAAATGGGGGGAAATGGGTATTATGGGGTATAATGAGTAATTTTATATGTTTTTTAATAATTGAAGTGATTAGGAACTTTAATTGAGGTTTTTTTGTTAGAAAAAATATTATATTCAATATTTGTATTTAATTTAAATTAAATAAATGACAAGTATAACTCAAAAAAAAAATATCCCCCTTTTTTAGAAAGTGTAAAAATATTCTAAGACATGTAACTAGTCCAATTTGGAGCTTATGCCAAATTCGGACTAATACCATATACAAAAGTGTAAACATAAGTTTTGATGAAAATAATTGCACATATTCCTTTTAGTTCATAAAATATTATTGTGAATGGTTTTGGGGTAAAATGGGTACTCTGGGGTAAAATGAGTAATTGTATAATAATTACTAGTTTTCCCCCATTTCAATTTTTTTACAAGCATTTTCCAAAAATTTACTAAAAATATTTTGTTTACATTTTTCTATATTTTCGTTATGCCATAACATTTATGAATGTTTAAATTTGAAAAAAAAAAAAAAAAATTAAATATGAGTCTAACTTGATTTTCGAATAAAAAAAATTAAAAACAAAAAATTCTTAATTTTCTAAAAAAAAATGATTTTTAACAATGGTAACAGAATATACGCTACACATGTTATTTTCGACCCAAATTAATTTTATAGCATTTTTAACAGTTATATTACCTTTCAGTATTAATATCAATACTACTGTACAATCCTAAGTCACAATTTTCAAGTACCCATTTTACCCAAAAAAAAAAATTTGACACTTTCATTTTTCAAAAATTCAATAAAAATATTTTTTTTACATTTTTCTATATTTATGAATGTTTAAATTGTATTTTGTAAAATACCATTTTTAAAAAATGGGTCTAACTTGATTTTCGAATTAAAAAAATTAAAAAAAAAAATTCATAATTTTCGAAAAAAATTGATTTTTAGCAATGGTAACAAAATATATGTTACACATGTTATTTTCGACCCAAATTAATTTTATAACATCTTTAACAGTTATATTACCTTTCAGTATTAATATCAATACTACTGTACAATCCTAAGTCACATAATTTTCAAGTACCCATTTTACCCCACACCAATTACCCATTTTACACCCAAAAAAATTTTTGACACTTCATTTTTCAAAATTTACTAAAAATATTTTTCCTTTACATTTTTTATATTTTCATATCCTATAACATTTAAGAAGCCTTTAAATTTTGAAAACAAAATTTAAATTGGGTATAAACTTCAAACTTCTGATTTATCATGATGGACAAAAAAAAAAGTTAAAAAAATTACCAAGGTTTCCCCCCATTTTACAGTATATATTATATATATATATTATATAAAATTATTATATTTGTTTATATATATATATATATAAATATATATTATATATATTATATATATATATATATATATATATATATATATATATAATATATGTGAGTTTTCATTATGCATCATGGATTCATCAACATACTTTAGTTCTAGTGTATGCTACACACCTTGCCCCCAATCTGGAAATAGGAAGGAAGGTGATATATATATATATTTATATATATATTATATATATAAATATATATATATATAATATTATTATATTATATATAATATATATATTATAAATTATATAGTATTATATATATATATATATATATATATGGTAAATCTTAATTTGTTTTTTCATTCCAGATGTTAGATAAAAGGGGAGTTGTGCGAGAAAGATGTACAAATTGCACTACATTTTATGAATTTGAACCTTTGCCTCCGGATATATTTGGATATGAATGTGCATATTGTAAATGTGCACCTACATTTCATAATGTACTTGAGGAATTACCAGCAGGTATGTAAGTTTTAAAATAGAATAATCACTTTAATTTTCAAATTATAATGTACATGTTATATACTTTTAGAATCTAGAAGAATAGAGGAATCTATACTGATTCTAATTTTATGATTCTACCAAAAAATTAAACAAGAAAAGGTTTCCCAATTTTATACTTATCACGAGCCACTATACACCTGGAAAGTGAAGTTTTCTATGGTTGTTTGTCAAGCAATCCTTCCCCCCCCCAACCATTCAAAAAAAATATTTAGTTTCTTATTATTCATTGAAAATGTTTTAATTTCAGGTGATGAATTGAATTTCTTATCTGCCAGAAATAAACTCTCTAATGATGGCTCTACTACAAAAGAGGTATCAACAAATTTGTCAGAAACCGATTTTCCAGCAGAAAACTTTACAATACCTGTATCTGCATCCGAAGATCAGGAAGTAATGGATGCAGAAGAAGCAGTGAATGTAGCGGATTCACATCCAGAACATAAAGAGAACGAAAACCAGGTTAGAATTTCAAAATATACTTGTGAGAAATGCAATTTTCATGTCAATAATATGCTAGACCTCATTAGCCATGTTAAAGAAAGAATATACATTAAGCATATTTTGCGGTGTAACAAATGTGCAAAATTGAATTTAAGCATTCATGAATTACGTTCTCATATGTGTTGTGGCTTTGTTTTTGGCAAATCAGTTGCTCACTCATGGCCCAGGAAGAGTAACTTCTTGTATTAGGTTTGAAGCCAAGCATTATGCTGCCAAAAGAAAACGTTTTTTTAATTTTAAAAATTTAGCATTGTCTGTTGTCAATACATTTGTGATAGATTTGACTCGTTCCTTATTTCATGGTGATGGAAAACCCATTGATATAAATTCTTCTCCCATGTACAAAACAAGTGCTTTAAGTAATACCGGGACTGATTTAAAATTGAAAAAAATTGATTGGATGGGTTATAGCTTTTGCGTTGGAAACTTTATAATAATTGGAAAAAGGGAATTTGAACCTATTTTTGCTATGATTGATTTGATTGTGCTTAGAAATTACAAAATCTCCTTTCATGTCAAAAGGGTTGAATGTTCTTATGATATTCAATCAATGTGTTATGAAGTTTCTTCAATTAAGCATGAATTGGAAGTGGAGGAACTTACTGATCTAAATGAAAAGTATCCCTTGATATCATATTTTCATAATGAAAAGCAATTTATTATTATTTCCTCTTCAAGATTTGTAACACCAATATAAAAAACTTTCCTTTTTGTAAAATGTTGTTTTGTGTTTTAGTTTCGAAATGAAAAAAATGAAAAATGAAAGCCTTATCTTACAGATGAAATTCAATATAATCATGGCTTATTAATAAATTTAACACTACCTTTATTGATTCTTATGTACTTGGAACTTTACAAATAACATACCATTGCCTTTCATAATTACAGTTAGACTTTCCACTGCCAAATTTTTCGCCCTCATTGACGGATTATTTACACGGCAGAGCTTCAGAAAACCAGATGCAGTATTGCAAGAAACTCTTTTTATCAGAACTGATTATGCACCTGAAGTAAGTTTTTTTTATTCACCTAATTTTTTTTATTTGAATTCGCACCTCACGTATATTACCCTGTTCTAGGGAGAGATCTACTCTCCGTATAAGTTAGTATACTACCTAGGATCAGGAGGAGGTATCGAACCTGGGTATACTGTCTTGCAACCCTGTCGCTTATTTCATTTTCTACATTTATTATTAAATTCCTACTTTAAATTATGTTTATAGTTACTTAAAAATGTACATGAAGTTCAAATGTTGCATAGTTTCATAATTAAAAGAAATACAATGATATGCAAAAAATGTCACAATGCAATTTTTTTTTTTAGTCAAAATAATCAATCTTCTTAAGTCGAAAAGCAAAGCACAACAAAACTGGAATTATAGAAAATTAGAAAACGCAATTCTTAGAGCTTACCCCAAAATTCATTTGGACGAAACAGTAAAACCAAGCTACAAAAGAAAAGGACCTCTACGTTGGATAATTTCTCATCTTGCTGACAGGAGAAGAAAGCAGTTCTCTCGTGATGAATCAAAGGTGCTAGTATGTCACTCAACCTCTATTGATGACGCATACCGACTGCTACAGGTAGATCTCTCTCTCTCTCTCTCTCTCTCTCTCTCTCTCTCTCTCTCTCTCTCTCTCTCTCTCTCTCTCTCTTCTCTCCTCTCTTTCTCTTTCTCTCTTCTCTCTCTCTTTTTTTTTCTTTTTTTCTTTTTTTTTCTTTCTTTCTTTTCTCTTTCTCTCTCTCTCGTTCTCATCTCTCTCACTTCTTCGTTCGTTTCTCTCTCCTCTCTCTCTCTCTCTCTGCTCCTTTGAACACTCTCTCTCTCATATTTTTGAATTTCAAATATATTTTTTTTTTAAATTCATATTGTCAGAACTTGACTTTTCATTTTTATTGAGTAATAATTATTATTATTTGCAAGTTTTCGAAATTTCGTCGTAAATTTTTGTGTAAGAGAAAACTCAGTGATTTTTTTGCCTTTCTTTAGACTGTACCACCTAAACAATGGCAACCTGAACAGCTAAAGATGGCGCTGTTAATCACCAAAGATTATCGGCACAGCATGATCCCGGATGATACTTTACCTGATTATCTTTTGACAGAATCTGTTGTAAGTTATCTGCTGGTTGTGATATATATATATAATATATATATTATATATAGAGATATTTCCGAAGTGATATATTATATATTATTAATTTATATATATATATATAGTATATAGTGTGTGTATCAGTGATGGTATATGTGGTGATTTATTATATATATATATATGATATTAGCTTTTATTATCTTCTATTCGTCCTAAGAATGGGAGTGAGTGTTCGTGAGCGTATGTGCTCAGTGTGCGGGAAAGATAAGCATGTGTTGTGGTGGTAGAGAGAAACGTGCAAAGTCGAAAAAAGCCCTAGTTTCTTCTTACTGGCCCATCTGTACCATTAATTAGTGAGATTCGTCGAGTACAGAAAATCACCTTGTCTATGAGCTTAATGGAAAGAGCGATGGGACCCTCACGTATTGGGTAGATGTCAATGTAAGGGTTCATCCTTGGCCCAGGTGGGCCAAATACCCCTCACAACCCCGCCATTGGTCACGTGCTGTTATAGTGGGACATCTTTCTGCTCGGCCTCTAGGTCCGAAATTCGATTTTCTCTCAAACATCGTTACTGATCTCAATCCAACTTTTTCTTCGTCTCCTAATACGGTCGGTTCGTCAACACTCGACTATATCATTCGTAAACCACCGACTATCTTTCATCCTTTCATATGACGCAAACATCTCAACATACTGTTCATATTTATTCTCGGTCATTTACCCCTTTCTTCACACCTAACAACTTCTTATTTTTTATTTCTCATTTTTAATTGTAGTAATCTGAACACATTGAAACTTTAGATCTATACTTCTTATTCTCCATGACCATTTAGTTTTTCACTTATCTTATTTACATATATAGCAATATATACATTAACTTTTGTTAAGTACCCAGCGTACTCAATGCTTGAGGTCCTCTTTACATTCACCATCGATTTAATTGCACAGGCACTCTTCCTGGCATTGTGGCCAATTTCCTACTAATCTCTGCATCATCCGTTCCCGTTCTCTTCCAACATATACCTAAATATTTAAACTGACAGACATGTGTTCAGCTACTTCACTCTAACAGCAACTGTCACACTGAGGATCTGTCCTGCACTCACACCATAACTTAATCTCTTATCTCCGTAACGTTTCATAGCCCCTCTTTACACTCCTGCGAAATGTTCTTACTATATATCTCAACCTCTTCAGATTCGCACCCAGCACAAATCATTCCGCATATATAGGTAGGGACCTCATCAATTCCATTCTCCAATCATTCTAGACGACATTCCTGCATCCACACATTCTAACACCATTTCCTGACGCCTCCATATACAAATTGAAACCAAGGAGACACAACCCTGTCTCACCGCTATTAATCTAAAATACCATATGACACCATTTATTTTACAAACAGCTTCACTATGTCTACATGACTTTTTTGATTCCATTCAGAAGCTATACCACTACCATATATCGACGTAACACGCTGCTGATATGTGTGTGGCTTAAGCTGTGCCCTATTATTTCTTATCGTTATACGGCTGTTGCAAGATCCTTATAAATCTAAATACAATTAGTTCTTCTCCCTCATTTTCTCAATCATTTGTTTCATGAAAGATTTTTGATTCAACTCTTCTACGACGTTCCGAAATTCGGCACGTTGGATCTTCACCAGTCAGGTTTCCTTCAGTCACTCGATCGTTCATACTCTTTTCGATCAAAATTACTGAGAAATATACTTTCCTACA